>JBCJKH010019605.1:0-10509 GCA_039877255.1 Loriculus beryllinus
GACAAGAGAAGGCTCCTGAAGGGGAGACCTGAGAGCAGCTCCAGTGCCTAAAGGGGCTGCAGGAAACCTGGAGAGGAATGATCTTCAAGGTCCCTAACAAGGTTGCTTTAAAACCACAGCCTTGAACTTCATCCTGTTTGAGCACGGACGCTGTCAGCTCAGCTTTAGTAAGGGGAATGAATCCTAAGGCTAATCTGTGGCTGTAGTAGGTGTAGCTCAAGCAGGCTCAAGATGAGCAGAGCTGGGTACAGGTAGGAGTATTTTAGACAGGAAACAGCGTGGAGCTCAGTCCTTGCTTCATGCTTGGTAGGATAAACACAGTTCTCTGTTCCGGTGCCTGGCAGCGCTCGTAACTGATGCTTGTTGCCAGAGCAACACTTCCTTGTGTAAGTGATGCTCTGCAGAGAGGTGGCAGAGAGGACGTGTTGCTTCCTTGGGCAAGCTAGAAAGATGGAAGAAAACAAACGTGCTTGCCAGTGTCAAAGGGTAACTAATTTTAAATAACTACTTAGCTTCCTAGATCTCTTCCTGGCATCTCCAAGCAACGAAAGCTAAAGTGGGGGTTGGAGAGGGAAGAGGAAAGATGAGGTTTGCCACCTTGGCTTGTGGAAGATGAGAGAACCAAAACATCTTGGGAAGTATAATCAAGCTTATAGCTGAAATGCATCACTTTTGCTTGAAGTTTTGATGGGAAAGGTTGGGAAAGGCTCCTTTTCAACAGGCATTTCTTTTCCTATCTTTTCGAGTGGCATCAGCTCCTCTGTGGTTCTCCCAGAGAACTCAGCTGAGAATCGTTTCACATGGTCCAGTGGCCACTGCAGCAGAGAATGACACAATTCTTACTTAACCTTGGATTCCTGTCACAATAGAGATGCTCTGCGTGCTGTAGTGCTCAGGACTTACCTTCCTTGCCAGAGTGTCAGCAGGATGAATGCCAAAACACACCTCATTTGCAAGTTCTGTTTGCATGATAAATTTTTTTTCCCCATCAACAGCACCAGTTTTGGGGGTTTTTTATCTTTGAAATGACATAAAAATGCATTTTAATGAAGCAAATGATGTAGCTTTGCCTCCTCCTGTGTATGAGCTGGGCGGCCAGATTCAATTAGGCTGAAAAATGATCATTTGTTCTATTACAGGCTGTAACAGAGCGAGTGAACAAACTGTGATCCATCACCAGTTGCTCAGCTTTGTTACTGCAGTCACTTGCCATCCTGTCAGTGCCTCCGAATCCTCTCTGGGAGCCATTATTTAATTGAAGTTTGTGGAGGTGTCACTTGTTTGATAATCGGCTGCTGCTGTAGTAGGCGCACAGTGACTAAATATTAATCATTTTCTGCATCCATTCAAGGTTCCTAATTAGTTACAAGGGTAACAGTGCCAGGAAAGCTCATGATTGCACTGCCAGAAAGAGAACTTGACAGCAAATAAGGGCTTGACCCAGGGAGATGCTCAGGACCTGATGAAGAAGGCTTCACTTTGGAGTCTAGCTCAGGAAGGCATTCATATGATTGAGAAGGAGACTGAGATTTGAGCATGGAAATGCCACCTTACAAGCAAGCTCTTTACTGCGTCTCATAGTAGCTGAGTAGCTTTCACCACCGTTCATGTAGGCAACAGAGATGAACGCCAACGCAGCAGTGCCTGGACAGCTTGTAAATAGTGTGTGTGCTTCTGCAGAGGCTCTCTCCAGCTAGCATGTGGTTAGGTTTTCCTTCCTCCTTGTTTAAGTGTTGTGTAAAAGATCTGTTGCGTTGATCAGCGCTCGTGAGGGTGCATTTCAAAGCTCCTGCTTCGTGCTGCTTGTCCAGTGCTGCCTTGTGGTTTTGAATATGTTGTGGTAAAGACTCCAAATGCACGTAGCTTCTGGGTTTGTGGTTTTGCTTCAGCGTTTACTGGCCTCTTGATACCTTATTCATTCCCTTATCCACTTGTGCAGGATCCGACATGGTTTTACTTATTCTTTTGTTCCTTTTCTTCCTTTCATTCTTTCCCCCACCCCTTAGTATCTGCTCAGATTTATACAGCTTTTAGGCTACGTGGGGAGACTGAGCAGACAGTGGCTTATGCATTTAGAGGAGCTAATAAATAAGCATCACAGCATATTACCCTCCACTGCACTGGAATAACTTCAAACACTCAAATCAAACATTCCATTAGTTTCAAATAGGGGAAGGCAAATGAGGGCACCTCTCTTTTATTAGGGTGCATATTTCATTTACGTGTTATGGGTGATACTGTCCAGTTCTGTGTGTCTGGGGACACAATTCTGTAGGCTCAGCACCACTTCCCCCTTGCCTCCCTCCCATAAATATCCACCTTTCAAGTTTCCTTTGCCAGTGTTCACTTTGTTATAGGTGCATTTCTAGTCCTTCATTTCAATTCTCTTTTCTTTCCTGTTTCTGTGTCAGTTCTTCACATTTGACACCATTTCCCCCCACTCTTCCCCACATGATTTTATTTACACACAAGGAAAGGGAAGTTTGGAATTGTCTGAGGCTTTCTAAAACTAGTTTTATACATTACTGTCAAGATCCCCACATGAGCCAACATCTTCCTTGGTAATTGGGTGGCCACACTGCAGAAGTGCATCACATACGTGCTTCTGACCCAAATAAATGGATAATGGAGTAGTGAGGGTTGTGGGGTATGTTCATGATGCGAGTGCAGGGAACTGAAACCTTGTGCAGTGGGGCTTATTAGTTAATAGTAATAATACTAATGTAATTGTTAAGTCTCAAGCTTAGCTGACTGGTTATCTACTTTGTTATAAACAGTTTTCTTGTTGATTCGGGTGCTGCCTGTACCCACACTGTTGGCAGAACCTGAAGAATTAGAATTAGGACAGCATTAGTGCTGTTTATTGCGTTCTGATTCATTTAAATATAAGGGTATGGTGGCAATCTTTAAGTAGCAATCAATAAAAAGCCCTGGAAAAGGTTAGGCCTTTTCAGTGCCTTACTTAAAGAGGATGTACTCTGTGATTTCAGAATGCTGCCACTCTTCCTAGGAAACCCCTACATGTCCGGATCAGACCGAACACAAACAAATTCAGTCACTTGAATGTTGAATTGGGATGTTCTCTATGAAAGTATCAAAGGATGTGTGGCTCTGCTGTTAGGAAATTATTCTCCCCCTTAATCTGGTCCCCATCTTCTAAGTGCAGAGTATCCCAAGTTGGGTTTACTTTGCCTTGGCCTTAGCCTTCAGAGCTCGTAAGTCACAGATGCAACGTACGCTGCCGCTGTTGCCGCAGCCCACATCTGCAGAGGGGGTTTTAGGGTGTCCCTCACCATGGTGGGGGTCAGAACAGGGTGAGCTTTAAGGTCTCTTCCAACCCAAACAACTCCATGACTCTATGAAACGCAGATTAAAAATGATCTTAAATCACGAGGCTTTGAAGAGTAAACTTTCCAAAGAGCTGGGTGGAATGTTCAGTGCTGTGAATATGCTCGTTTTGCTCTTGAGCAGTCAAGGTTTGCTGATCCTGCACCATCCTAGGTGAAAATGGGAATGAGTGAATCTCCAGTTCGCTATGAGTATTAGATTCCTGAAACCCATCAGAACACCCTGTTTTCCTTGCAAACAACTTGGCAGGATGAAGAGCTCCTGTCGCAGAAGGGTGTTTGCTTTCTGCTTGGTACAGGAAAGGTCTCACTGAGGAGGTGTCTCTCAGCCTGGGCTTGATTTTATCATTACTAGTATTTCTTGTATCCAGATCTGTGCTCTCAGGTATCTCTTCACTACACTGCAGCCAATGGCAGGCTTATGCTGGGGGAAGTCAGGAGGTTGGCAGAGGTTTTCTTATGTTATTTTAGTAGGGTCACAACTGGAATTGTGGTGTGTGTTGGAAGGGAGCTTAAAGCACCTCCAGTTCCAACCCCTGCCATGGGCAGGGACACCTTCCACCGGAGCAGCTTGCTCCAAGCCCCATCCAACCTGGCCTTGAGCACTGCCAGGGATGGGACATTTGTATTTTAGGGCTTGAGCTCAAACCTGGATGTTGCTGCTGGGAGCAGCAATTATTATTCACTAGGCTAGGTCACCTACAGAAACACTTGCCTCTCTGGATGGATAATTTCCTTGGGGATTCTTGCTGCCATTTTGTCTCATTAGGCTTGGATTTGTTCGTTGCTCCAAAGTGTGGGAGCTCTTGAAGTGGTTTTATTGTATTTGTTTCCTTCTGTCATTTGCATAAAGTGACTGTCTGAAGGCAGAAGTAGTCTCCAGAATAATTGACAATAATGCCTGAAATCCCAGTGGAACGGTAGTTCTGCAACAGGGAGCTTCCACTAGAAATACTGTGTTTGAGCCTTGAAAGGATCAGACAGTGTGTTCAAGTGAGTGCTGCTTTTTTATCCTTAGTGTTACAAATTGACTGAAAGGACAGAAAATTGTCACAGTGAAAGAGAACAACTTCAGCCTTGCATAATAGTTGTTCAACTTGAGTAAATGGACATGTCTGCAGACCTCTGTCTGATCTGCGCAACAAAAAGAACATTTTCTAGGGGAAAAAAGGCAAGAGAAATGGTAATGTTCAGATGCTTAAAGAAGGAGCTCAACTGGAAGCCTATTTTGTGTTATTCCTCATGTCAGTTATTAGCCTTGTGATCCGATCTTGCTGCAGTGCAGCTCCCGGGTTGGGGGATGCTGTGGATGTGTGCTCACCCACCCATGTTATTGCCTCGAATGGGCATTTTAGTATTGATGATTTAATGGAGATCTGCTTTGTGTTAGCAGGCACAGGGGCTACCCACAGTATTGTTAAGTCCAGGAACAGTCCTGTTGTTAAGGAAAACAGGATGAAGAGAATGAAATTTCAGTATATGTGATATTATTCCATAATATATGATGGCTTGTTTCTGCCCAGAAAAGGTGAGGAAACGTTTCAAGGAGATGCCTTCTCATATTGCTATTATCCCAGGGAATATTCCTAGCTTGAAGAATGCATTGGCATTGCAGCTGTTGGTACAGGTACTTGAGAGGCAGAGCATGGGAGGAAAAGGGTTATATCCCAAACTGATGCATGAGAACATTCCTTTGGAGGAGTGCTAATATGGTGGGGCATTGCTGATAGTCCACAAATTTGGTTCATATTTCATATGTTGCTGATGTATTTTCATCTCTGCTTTTGCCTGATACTTTACCTGTTTTCATCCTGTTCAGAAAAGCCAACAGCAATTAAAACCATGCACTATTTCTTTAGAAAAATCAATTTAGGAATGAAAATCAAACAGCTTTTTTCCAGCTTCAAGTTTGCAGCTTAAACGCTGATTTTCTACTTCCTTACATTAAAGAGAGACACTTTGAGATGTCCTATGGGGAAGGAGGTATGTCCTTGAAATGGAACATGGTGTCCAACTGCTGCTTTTTACTTGCTCTTTAGTTTTGATGTATAAGAAAGCTTTTTGTGTATTAGCATTTTAACAGCAGTTTAACAATGAGAAATGAATCTCTGTGTACAGCAAAAGGCAGGCTGCAGTATAATCAAAAGCTTTCTGTCGTCTCTTGGCAGCAGCAGATTGTTTTGCTTCTGTGGGTCAAAATGTGCCAGACCTTTGTTCTCTTTAACTCTTCAACTGCATCATTTATGGAAAAACACCCTCAAATCATTTCAGCTTTGCAGCAATGAGAAACTGTTGATTACAGGAGGGAACGATCTCCCCATAATGTTAGATAAATAGAAAGCTCTGTTATGGCAGTGAAGGCAGTCTCCAGCTTGGTGGCTCGTAAGGTTTGTGTCCATAGAAGCTGTGTGAAACCTGGACATGTGCAATGTGGTTGTTTCCTGAAGACCACAGAGGAGCAAATGTCTTGGGAAGGTTTTGTGAGCAGCTGGAGCATTGCATGGATCTGCTCTGCCTCTCGTGCCTGCACACATGGACCCTGATGTCTGTCAGCAGGTCTCTCATGGGCATGGAAATAGAAACATGGGCATGTTGGCCAAGTTCCTTACTGCTGGAAATGATTATATTTAGTAGGGTAAGGAAGTGCTTGCATGTGTTAAATACAACTGCCTTTCCGTAGTGCTGTTTTAGAGGAGAGGTACACAGCATCCTGAGGGATTCTGCATTCCCAGCCTTCTGGAGGCTCAGGACTTGTTGCTCTCCTTGGAACATCTTCCTGCAGCTCGGCCTTTCCTCAGGGGTGAGGACAAATGAATGCTGCCTCTTCCCACCTGGATTTCATTAGAGGAAACTGCAAACCGGGCAGTCATCAAACAGGAGCGCTCATGTGTCCCTGTTCACCATCCCATGGAAATGTGGGACCCAGCAACAGCGGTAACGTTACGGTGCCTAATAATGCTTGTAATAATCCACGGATTCCTTTTCCAAGGAGCCAGGGTTGTTTATCAAACACCCCTTTCAGAGCCCAGGAAAAGCAAAGCCAGGTTTTCCTTTCTTCCTCCCGCTGCTGCTTTAATACCCAGCCTGGTTTTGATGTGTGCCTCAGCTTGTGATGTGCCACTGCAGGCTGTTCTTAGATCAGGTTTCTCGGGGTGCTGTTGACTTTATCTCGTTTACCGGATCACATTTCTGGTGCCATACGCTGTGTGATCGCAGCCTCCCCGCAGCTTCTGAACAATTAGTAATTGAGCAGGAAGTGTGTGCTCACTACAATGGCCTTTTGATTCGGATTTTACAATCCCGCCGTGTTCCACCCGGAGCGGAGGCGGGGGAGGCACTTCTCCCAACCACGTTTTGGAGAGAGAAGCCTGTTGTTGCAGCCTCTTGGCTATTTGTCAGCACTTCTCAGACATCCCTCTTGCTCGGGTTGCTTGGCAACACGGGCTGGAGCCATCACACCACGCCAGTGCATTTCCACCAGCAGGTTGGGGGATGATTTATCTATCGGCAGGACCCGGAGCGTGGTGAACCCGAGAGGCAGGACTGGACCTTTGAACAGGAGCCGATGTAAAATGTGAAGGCGAGAGCCTGGCTGGCTTGGGAGTGTTGGCTGGGGATGTGCAGTGAAAGCACCAAGGATCAGGGCACAATCGGAGCAGAACTCAAGGCTCTTCGTTTAGACAGAATCGATTATATTTTTTAGCTGTTATTTTCTCTTTCTCATCTAGGCTCTCACAGAGTACAGTGCACAAAGTGAACCAGAGCTTTGCATTCGGCTTCCGTGTGATCATAGAATCAATCACAGGCTGGTTTGCCTTGGAAAGGAACCTTAAAGCTCATGCAGTTCTAACCCTCTGCCATGGGCAGGGACACCTTCCACTAGAGCAGCTTGCTCTCCAGGTGAACCTGAAATATCTCTTTATAAAAATAGCTCTGCTAAAGTACTGGTGGTAAAATAAAGCTGGGGTTAGCACACAAGGTTAGCAGCACCCTGACAGCTCAAAGCCTGCAGTGAAGGAGGAGTTGAATTCTCTCCCAGCTTTGGAAACGTCTGAGAGCTGTTGTGTCACCTTCAATATCACGTTGCCATTCATACAAGACTTCTGCATTGATCCCTGGCATTAAGCAGAGAAGGGAAAGCAGGGTTTTATAAACTGGCATTTAGACAGTTGTTCATGCTGTAGTGAAATGTAGAACCTCTTACCCCCCTTCAGAACATCACCTTCAATAAGCTGAACTGGAAAGAAACATGGATAACCTTTACCAAGCACCCCAGCTGAGTTTCTTCTGCTCACTTGTGAGTCCTTTCTGCAGACTGGTTGAGACGAGGGATTGACAATACACGGGGAGCGTGTTGACAAGAGCATCTCTGTGTACTTCTGAGGAGGCAAACAGGAGAGAAAGGCTGATGAATCCACTCTGACCTCTGGAATGGCAATATAAATACTTTATTAAAAATCCTAAAGAAATGCATTTGGAAGTAGTAATCCTGCTCTGCATGCAGTCTCATTTAGCCAACTGGGTATGCAAATGTGCTATTAATGTGTTTGCATCCAGTATAAATACACAAATCTAATCTGTTTATATATGTAATTTACACACAGCTGTGCTCATGCTCACTTAATACCAATATTTTCAGCAAGCGAGAGGTATCATGGGAGAGCTATTGTTCAAAACAAAAGCTAACAGTGCAGCACCATGGAAGGGGGCTCATTATCATCCTAGGATCTTTGGCATTCCCTTGAGGGAGTCTGCTTAATGACTTTCTGTCTGGGTATATGGCTGTGGATGTGTGCAATGCAGGCACTGGTACATGGCCCGTGCCTCTCTGCATCTCTGTGATGCTCTGGTGTTCAGTCCCTTACAGTTTGAGGTAGGGTTTAATAGTTCAGTATAACGATCCAGGAAAGCAAAGTGATCCAGTCGGGAGGGGAACCTGATTTTTAGGATACTTTAAGCCTCTCAGCTGATAACATTTACTGTCGGCTTGTTTATAGGGTATACTTGATCTTACAGGCATGTGACCTGAGGAGCAGAAGGTTTTTATCACATGTAGATGACTCCCTAAAGAGGTCATTTGAATAGGCAATGAGAAATTAAAAAGACTTTTAATACCAGTTTGTATCTACTGAATACCATCAAAATGTATTTTTGTCCATATCTTTCACCAAGTGAGAGGACTTGGTGAAAATAGCTATATTCAAAATACCACAAAGGTTGGAGGAGGATTTTGTCTTGATGCAGTAGAGCTAGAAAAATAAACAGGCCAGTATCTATTAAAAGAAAGCTAAGTTTGGCTTCAGTACGTGCTTGATCTGAGGTCACAATCTGCTGAATAAAGAAGCCAGTTGACTTAAACGTATTTCAGAGGTAAGGGATGCTTTCAACCAGAGTCTGTCTACACACACTGACATACATGTATGTGATGATTCGTTTCCAGTCTTGCTCTGCAAAGCCCATGCATGCCTTCTCTCTTGGACTGGAAAGATGGAAGCATGGTGGTATCATTTTAGAAACATTTACCTGTTTACAGAAGTAGATGGGGACTGTTGAAAAAATACCTCAATAAACCAAACTTGTCCCAAAACTGCTTACTTGTAATATCTAAAGTTTGTACTTACGCAGCAAGATCTGGCACGTGTTCCTGTTCATGCCTTCCTGCCATAGCATCACTGGTGCATTGTACACTGCACCAAGAACGGGGAAGGATCTTCACTTGCTGTTACTCCACAACTTTCTGCAGGCCAAACAGATGGTGAAAGAGCTTGTGTGTATAATGTCAGTGGTCATCAAAGCACAGATACTCCCCTACAACAAAGGTCCCTTGCGACAAGGATGTGTATTAGGTGGTTGCAGGCATCTTCAGGCGCTTACCAGACTTGTGTGAACGGTTTCTCATAGCTTTACATGCATGTGTCAGAGAAAAGAATAAGGTCCTTCAAATCATGACCTGTGCTTCACTGCAGCCTCTTCAGGAGACTTGAAATTGCAAGCTGGTGACAGCCTGACTTCCTGATGGAGCAGACAAAGCAGTGCTGTGGTTAGAGGTGGGACAGAGCAGTAAACAGAAGAGCATCTGAGATGCTGTAGGCTAAATGCAGATAACACGGAGGGAGCAGTGGGAACGTAGGTATGTCTGCAAACATCTCCTATTACTTCTGCTTGCGTGCTTGAGACCTGCACGTATCTACTGCAATGCCAAGGTCTGTAAAACAACATGCAGAGACTGTTAGGGAAGGCTCATGGTGTCTGTTATACAGGTTTGTGAGGTAGTTGAGATTTCCAGCTTGCTGTTAACTGATGGAGCACACAACAGCACGAGTATCTAATGGTGAGGGTTAAAACCACTTCAGAGTTAAAATCAAAGACAGTATTAAGCAGAGATACTGTAGCGACAGGAAACAATAAGTTGCAGTTCAGAAGAGGTTGAAGCATATCCTGTTCTCCCAGCAGCAGGGCAGGTTAAAGGGACGTTGCAGCGGCCTGAATGTAGATTTTCCTTGATGGTTCTTCTTTCCCAGTGCACTGTTCTAGATCTGGGGGTTTTTGGTTGTTTATTTTGTTATTACCAAGGTTCCAGGTGAGCTTCCTCAAGCCATCACGCTTGTTCCTCATTCTAGATGCTGCTGTCGTACCTTAGAATGTTCTGTTACCTTGGGACCAAGCCTTGCTCGTGGCAAGTTGCTCTGAGGATGTGCGTTCTTCAGCCAGGAAGTTCCCATGGGATCTGCCTCCCTTCTGCCCACTCCTGTACCCCAGGAGGAAGGTCTTTCCCCCTCTTTTTTTTGCTGTCTCTCTTTAGCTGGCACTTTGTGCATCTTACAATTGCGTTATAGGAGCCTTTGACGATCCTGTTCTCTCTCTGGCCCAGCAGAACATCCAGCCAGCTCTAGACCAGCTTCTCCATGATGCAGCCTTCCTTAGCTTTGTTTCAGAAAGTGTTTTCCCCACCTTTGCCAAGCCCAGTCTGTTTGCAAAGGCAGGATAGGGAGAGCCTCCCAGCTATGGCTGGAAGCAGATGGGCCATGGACAAGGGATGTAGGGACAGGCCAAGGGGAATGGCTTTAACATGACAAAGGGGAGACAGCTGAGCTCTTAGGCACAAGCTCTTCCCTGTGAGGGTGCTGAGGCGCTGGCACAGGGTGCCCAGAGAAGCTGTGGC
>JBCJKH010019608.1:0-37638 GCA_039877255.1 Loriculus beryllinus
ATGAAGTTCAAGGATCCAATTTTATGAAAAGGCTGAGTGTGGGTTGTGAGAACAAAACAATTAAGATAACAAAAATAGTCCAGGTAGGCAGGGATGAACAGTCCTTTGCTGTTATTTTACTGGCCCAGTGTAGAGATAGAAGTTCCTCCCTAAAGAATCCTTACCTGTCAAACAGTACAACAAGCAGATGCAAAACAGTTGCTGCAAGAATGAAAAAGGTATCTGTCACCCTCTGACTTCCATTTGTGCTCTTTGTTTTCCATAAGGATACCTCTTTGTAACGTGGTCCCCACCTAATCCCTCTGCACCCTCCTGGTTTTAGCAGGAATTGCAGAAACCAGCCACTATTATCCCTATAAAGGTCTGTAAGAACCTAAACAAAACCACTGTCATTCCCTGCCCTGAAAAACATCCTTATCAAAATTAGAGGAGACAAGAATGTGACTGCTTTTAATTGCAAAGATGGCTTTAGTTAATTGACCTGGGGAAACAAAGCAAAGCAAAACAAAATCAGTGTTTAAAGTCTAGAATCGAAAGAGGCAACAGCATTGCAGCCTGAGCACACAATGGGAAATCCTCCTCAGTTGTGAGCTGCAGTGCTTATGGACCAGAGGAATCCCTTACTCAACAGCACCTGGCACTATACTATCTAGAAAGCTGCATTAAACAATCAGCATTAACAGACACAAGTGCTATTTAGGCAGATGCTGGGTTTCACAGCAAGTACCACATTTGATCTGTGGCTCAGTGCCTGCTGCTTTGTCATAGGTGCTGATTAAGGAAACACAGCAGGGAAGAAGGTGCGACTCCGCAGCACAGAAAGGGAAGATGTTATTTGTGTGACAGGCACAGGATGCTGAATGCTCTTCTCCAAGGGCACATCATGCAGGAAGAGCACAATTTCCATGACCATCAGAACAAAAAGAAGGGGAGGAAAAATGACAGGATGTCACTCACCTAGCAAAATCTCCAATCACCGCATGAGGCATCTCCCAGAACCTATTAAAAATAAGCTCTAAGTCATCATTTTAGTGGCAAGAGTTTTAGATGGTGAACAAACAGTTGTCTGTGCAGGTGATAACAGGCGGCAAGGTAAGCATAACTGTACATATATTAAGAAACAGGCACCAACCAGGGGAGAATTTTTCAGATGACAGTAATAAGTAGGTGCATTGCAATGGCAGAGCAAGGAATGACCTTACTATGCCCCTGAAAGGGGGCTCTGCTTGCAGATGGTCCAAGACAAAATGAAATGTTAGCAACCCTGATTTGCAGGGCTGGGAACTCCTGCCAGGAAAAGACAAAGCCAAGAGAGGGCTTGAAGAGTCTGAGCTGCTGCCTGTCCTGCTTGCAGCCCGCCACTGCTGGAGTACCCTGCCTGATGCTGGCCATGGTCACTGCCTTCCTCCTTGACCTCCATCCCAGCAGCTGCCCAGGCTTCCAGCTCATCGGCAGGTCATCAGCAAAGTTGCAGGATTGCTACTTTCGAGTTGGTTTTAGTTTATTGAGTTTTAGTAAAGTTCTTTGCTCAGCACCCACTCAACTCTCCAATGGGCTGATTTTTTGCATCTCTTTTTTTCCCCGGCTATTTTTCTGAGAGCTGCCCTAGTCTTTCAATGGCAAGTACACGGGCAAGAAACCCCTAGCTTTTAGTTCAAGCTATTTCAGGAGCTTCACATATTCCTTCAACAGACTCAGTGCAGAACTCATCAGCCTGAATGACCAGCTGGCCTCTGGTATGAAGTCTGACCAGAATGACAATGCTTCTCTGCCCCAGGTAAGCCTGGCAGACAGGTGAAAAAACACCTTTTTCCAAAACAGCTGTTTCTTGGACTGGAAATACTGAGGAATGACCTCCTCCATGAGCAAGGCACCTCACAGTCTTCTGATTCCAATTCTGAATTGATTTTTCTCTTAGCTTCTAAATACATAGCAATGTATAAGGAAGAAAAATAACCCTGAAGAGTCTACTTTCTGTACTCAGCTCTCAAGGCAGAGAATGAGAGCAAAAGGCAAAAGCAGCTTGATCCTTCTACCCAAAATACAACAAGATTTCTAGACATGGGCAGAGGATTGTGGGTTTGTATTATTGCCATCTCAGGAGCAGGGACTGGGGCAGTATTACAGCCTCTGCTCAGCTGTTCTGCGATTAAGATGTTGGGGTTTCTTTTGAGATTTGTGGAAAAGGCTTGTTGCAGTTCCCTTACCTGGCTGAAGAATGCCACAGCATCAAGATTTGGATACACGATCTGGCCACATTTGCAGGATCAAAAAAACATTATAACATCCACGTCCTGCAAGGTTGGGGGAAGCATCCACACATAATGAAAATAACAATAAAGAATATTTTAGAGACAGCTTATGAAAGACATGTATCTAAATCAGGGGTGCAGCAAAAGGGGATTAAAAAATAAAATAGCTCCATAGGAACACGCCTGCCAATCTGGATAAATATCAATACTTAAACAATAGCTCTCAGTCCCACACACAAAATAGTGCTGGACACCTATAGAAAGGATGAGCTTCTGACATCGTATCAATTCCGTAAGATGCAATCCTCTTGCATTTCTGTCTTAAACTCTTGTGTTGAGTGTTAATACTGAGCTGTCAAACATCTGCAGTGTTCCAGCTCTAAAACGGCTACATTTCAGACTGGGATCCAGCAAACTTGTGCACACGTGTAATTTTAAACATCTGAGAACTTAATTCAAAGGGGGGAAGTTGGCACAGACATCTTTACCCAGTCAGGACAGAAATGTTACCCTGTAGTGATTTGTAAAGCACCTTGGAAGGTTAGCACATGTTTTTTGCAGCTAATTTTGACAACTTCCATCTCTGAGGATGAAGGTGAACAGGAATAATAGAAACCTCACTTTATCCAATTTCCCACAATTCAGATAAGATTAAGCGTGCACATGAAATTTTCTGCTGAAAATACTGAAAACGGAGATAACTCAGTGGAACAGGAAAAGGGTGATACTTTCATCAGACAAATTACCTACCTACCAGCTTACGGCTGGAGTCCTGTCCCAGAAGCCTGTGCTGGTCTAGGGAAAGGGAGCTCAGCCTGTGCCAGGAATTGCATGTTGTTCCTGCAGATCCCTGTAAATCTCTATTGCTACCACCCTCACCATACAGCATCTTTTTAATTCAGGGACGGGGAGAGAAGGAGATAAAAACCCCAAGCTTACCTAGATTTTGAGTACCTCGCTGCCAAACAGCCACATTTTACTTATCAAAGGCAGAAAAAGATATTCTGCAAACATAAATAGTTCTGACATCTCAGTTTTGCACTTTCCTATACTGCAATTGCAATCCATGAACAAATACCCTCAATTCTAGTGCTCTCCTAATGTAAAACATGAGCAAGTTTCACCAGGACTTCAGTCAAACTGAAAAAAAAAAAAAAAAAAGTGCCAGGTTTTCGGTTTCCACACTACAATCCTGAAATTCAATAACCACTATATATATAAAATAGAGGTGGGTTTTTAATACTTAAATACTTTTCCTGGATGGAATTCTATTTGATGCTGTTAAGCTTTGATGACATACCCCAATGACTTGCATGGAAGAAATCCATTTAGCAAGCTTGCAAAATCATGCTGTTTCAGTTCTGTGAGTGCCCATGAGAAATGTGCATTTTCAATCATAAAGGCTGTAGAAAGAAAATGGAACTTGGAGACGCAGACAGACAAATTCCTTATCACAGCTTGGCTGTGTTCACAGAACATGTGCTTACCATTTCAAACTCTGGAAAACTTTACAGGAATCTGAAATACAAGACTGAATCAAAAAATAAGAAATAGATAAATTTCTAGAAGATACTTTTTTCCCATTTCAAAGGAAAAAATGGAGACTGATTAAAACCAAAACATTCCTTCCTCCCTTCCACCTCCTTCTCCTCTTCCCCCTTCCAGCTTTTAGCTTTTTCTATCAATATAAATACTTGTAATATTACCCATGCACAGGATGCCAGTTTTACAGAGTTCTCCTTATGTTTATACAGCAGGTTATTTTGTTTTGGGGAAGCTGCGAGGAAGGAAAAGCAAAGAGTTTGCACTTTAGTCACCTCTCCAAAATTCTCTTAGAATGGGAACAGTGGAGGTAGCAGTGGGAATGAACAATTGGCAGATCCTACTGCCACAGTGTAATCCCCACCAGCAGCCAATCTTTGAAGTGCAGTGCCAGAAACCTAAAAGCTTCCAAAAAGATCAGTCAGTCACGTCGAGCTGGGAGAGAACATGGCTCTACAGAGAATTTGCAAGGCTGATTGAAAATGGCCTTCTCTGGGAATTTTCTGATGTGTGTTCCTGAAACCACAACTAATTTCTACAGGGTTCAGTCAATGACAATGAAAACACCTCTAACTTTCATTCATTTGTTCCCAAGAAGAGAAAAAGAAGTGAATTAGAGCAAAATGTGAGATGCTCAGCACTGCAGACAACTGCCTCTCCCACTGGCCAGGGCTCTCATCTTTTCCTGTGTACTCTCCTTTGCCTGTGTATGTTTCCTGTCTCCTGTCTCATCCTTATTTTGTCAGCTCTCTGCATTTCTTTATTACTGTACTTAGTTCAGCTAAATGCGGTCTGGATCCAGGCCTACAGCTCTGGGTGCAAGAACACTACAGCTCATTTGCTATTTACACTGCAACAAAGGGGACCTAAATTACATATTGGCATCCTAAATAAACAAGCAGATTGACAGAGCACTTGGAACACAGTTTCATTAAGGTTTTCTCTTGCAGGAAATCTGGTTTAAGAAGCTTTTGCCCTCCCCACAGCATTTCATTATCCTCTCAGTTGTTCTAGTGCAACTGCTTGATGCCCTGCTGTAGCAACCTGCTGCAGGGTGAAAGAACACATCCACCACCCCCAAAAAGCTGCTGTTTTTAAAGTATTGATCATGTCAGTAGTCTGATTTATATGCACAGCTCCACAGATAGCAGCACTTGGCACAAACTCACTGATGCTCTCCTCTGCTCCTGATGGCTTGCCACAGTTTAAGAACATCCAGAAGCAGCTTTACTGTTGGAGACAATGCTCATGGCATCGTATGCTGAAAACCAGCTCTCAGTAATGCTGTCCCATTTGTACCTTTTAAAAAAGTGATATTGCATTTTGCAGGAAGCCTGCCACACTTTTGTTCCCCACCCAAATCTGCTATTTACATCTGTCAAAACAGACAAGAGCACAACTCTACAAGTTGCTAGAAACACCCTTTAAAGTTGAATCCTCTCAATATTACTGACTTAAAATGGTCAAAGCTCTCTCTTTTTCCATTTACCCTTGCAGGTTCTTCAGCAAATCAACAGAACATTGTGGCAAATAAGATCAAAATGAAACTAAAAAGAATTTCTAATTCTTCTCTGTTACAGAGAGATTAAATCAATGCAGGCTCTGTAAAATACAAATAATGGGAACTGTTCAGAGTTATGACTATCTGCATCAACAAAGTGCTTCTCTTTAACAGATGCAGTGAAGCTGTGCAGATAAAGTTATATGCCCCAGTGTCACAAAGTACAAATCAACCCAAAAGGAGTATTTTTTCCTAGCTTTTGAGAGATGCCTTCATCCCTCATGCCCTCAAAAGTGCCATAGTTATCTCTTCTCTTCCACAGATATCCCATGAAAATCTCAGACAGGATGAGGAACAGAGCAAAAGCTTTGTTTGCCTTGCTTGGAGAAGAGCTTCTTTCCTAATTTTTTTACTGGAACATGGCTGAACTCCTCTTTTTTTATTTTGCCTGGATGCTGCTTGGGGCACATGATCCCACCATCTTCCCCAGTCACTGCTGGATTGACCACATTGTCCTGATTGAGGCAATAAAAAAATGGAACAGTCCCTGGGAGAGTGGCAATATGATCACACACTCTTGCTGTTAATCATTACTACGGTATTTCTGACTAGAGAATATCAGGCTTCTGAATGACTGAAACTGCAGCAACTAGCTCTGTCTCATGAGAAGAAAAAATTTACATTCAAAAATGTCAAAAAATAACCTTACCCAGACAATCTCCGATACAGACATGATTCAATTGAGAAAAAGTCTTTAGGGAAACAAACATCAAAATGGTAAAAAATTCTTGTAATTGTAAAAAGAATTTTCTTAGAATAACAATACAAACTCTATTGCCTAAACTCTATTGGTCTCTTTTACATACAATTTGGAATTACCGTTTCGTCATAGTAGGCTTCTAAGAATGAACAAGCTCTGAAGGTACCTAAACCCACAATTTTCTTGCAAACTTTGGTTTCAGATATATTTCCCTTTGGCTCAACATTTTGACAGTACTGACATTATATTAAGCCAAGCATTTTTTCCCCAACAGTGAGACAGATTTTAATACCAACTACTTCCACATTCATCCGTGCATACAATAAATATCTAAATGGCCTTTACTGACATAAAGTCACAGTGATTCTGAAAGAAATGCATTTTATTTGCTTAAAAATATGTTATATTCACAAACAGAATCATTGCCTAAATTCATTACCATAACAGAATTTTAAGAAAAATAGTAGAAAATGAACAGTACTGAAAGACTGGTATTTTGATGAAACACCCAGACTATCACACTTGACAGACAAATGTACCAATGAGAAAATCTTCAAACAGTGACTGTCATAAAAAGACGTAAGCTTTAAAACGTATCTGTCCCTGAAGACTCTGAATCGCCACGTATACTGCTTTGTGTCTCATTATCTGTGTTCATGGAAGGCAGCTTCACCGACACCTCTGCTGTAGAAACATGTGGATGTCGATGTGGGGCAGCATTCCCTCCTAAAAAATAAAAAAAAGTAGAACAAAACACATTATTTGCTGTCTCTGACAAACAACTAAGCTGCATTGACTCGTCTCCATATTGCATCACTCCATGGAAATACAAAGTCACAGACACCCTTACTCGCCTCAGTTTTGAGGCATTTTAGAGTACTGTTCTAGCCATCAGAGCTCTCTTTATCAGGTAACAAAAGGATGGACTTCTGTACACATATAGACTGGGTTGTACTTACATACAGATACATCATACATAAAACCACACACATAAATATATAACCTCTGGTGCCCCAGAGTAACTTCAAATATCTATAGTGGTGGTTTCCACAGAAATGAAGTGAGATCCATAGATACTGTGTTTCTAAATATGTGCATGTCTGATTGCAACAAACCCTTAGAAAACATTCAGATTATTCAAGACCACATATCTACATACAACCAGAAAAAGCAAAGCAATACAATCTGAAGCCACTGACTACAAGTCCTGCAGAGACAAACACCCTATCAATGCTTTAGCTGCCCAAAACACAAGTGAGAAGTTGTTTTAGCTCTTCTCTAACTCCATTTCCCTAACTGCCCTGACTCATTAAGGGTCCTTCTTGCTACTCTTTGTAGTTTAACTTCCTTTCCATCACCTTCAGACAGACTCCAAAGAAAATGTACACAGCCTTCCCTCCCAGAGATGTGGCTTGCAGGACTTCAGAAGTCACATTCATCTTCCAGCAAGTCTAAGATGGCACATTGCCGCTTCCCATTCCTGCAATCTGACCCTGCAAAATGTGGGAGATCCTAGGAGATGGACCAGCCTCTGCACAGCTCAGTCACCAATGCACCAGTAGCTCCTGCAAGGGACAGGTCACATCAAGTCCTCCTGTCCAGCAGCCGCTGGAGTGGTACAAAATAACCTGTAGCCAGACACCAGAGATGGGAAAGGATAAGGGTCATGGGCAAAAGTCAGCCTATTTAGCCAGAGGAAGGAGACAAGATGAATCAACTCATGGAACAGAGAGAGCAAGACACGAAACAGGCTACAAATGCAGAATGAAGGAGGACAGGAAAAATGGCATTGAACAAACAGTCACAAATCTATAGAAATCTACAGAGAAAGCATTTTGAGATTTCAGTTGTCCCTGGGACATTTAAGTGCAGCACCTACACGCAAAATAAACACACGAGTCTGTATATGACAGCAAAGGCTCTCTTTGAGTTTGTTCTTATTCCAATAAGCTAAACCAACTCTCCCTTCCTTTGTGATAGACTAGGTAATGAAAACACTATTTTCCCCAATAAAATCATGAATTTAGGTTTTCTTTTACCCCAGTTAATTACCTACTATGTCACTGTGGTATTAATCTGCTTTCATCTGACTTGTAGCAAAGCACACTTCAAACGTCTAATTAAACCAACAAAAACCCACTGCTAAAATAAAATTTCATCTAGTGTTTTTCATGCGAGAAGAGCAGCCAACAGCCAAGGAAGTCAAACATGAATGAAGCCAAAGACAGTAAAGTCAGTATATGGAGCAACCTGTGCCAGCCAAGCCTTTGCTGTTCAAGAAGGCAGGCAGAGGCAGGAAGAGTACAAGCACACTTTTTGTGTCTCCAGGGAATCAACACATCACCTGCTTGCCACAGCCATTTCTGCATTATGCAAGAAGCACTGTCCTGTAGCTCCACTAGACTATCCTCACCAGTTGGACAGCTTTTGTCACCCCAAACCCAAATTCCTCTCTAAAGCACAGCTGCCAGTATTTGGGTTGGCACGGGCCTGAGCAAACCTAACACACAAGCAGTAAGACAACATGCGAAATCTCACAACTTCTGAACATGATTTAAAAGCACGTTTATGGTAACAACACTAAGATGTGCAAGCAACATCTGTGTTTTGTTTTCCAGAAGTACTTCCATAAGCTTACGCTGTAGCCATGTTAGCGTGATAAAAATAGGTTACTCAGAAGGGGATCTGAAGAAAAGCAAAGCGTTTATTTGGTCAGACGTGAAGCTGACACACAGTAAAGACGTGAATGTGTAATGCCCAAGGAAACTTTGTAAATCATCCTAGACGCTAAGTAACTTTCCAACACTATGTGTAGTAGTTTGATGCTTTCAAAGATTGACTTAGTTAATAATTTCCATGGTCATGTCACATTCCATGATGTCATTGTTTCAACAGCTGTTTTCAGGATTGCTAAAAAAGTAAAAGAAAAAAAGAAAAAATGGAGGGGGGACTTATATTCCCTTATCCCAAGGTTCTGTAGTAACTTCTCAAGTATTTGATTCTTCCTAACACATACTCTAAAATATTTTACAGACATACTGTAGTTCAGCTTTACAATAGATATAAAATGCTAAAAGGACAGAAAATTTAAAAGAGTAATTCCAATTACTTGCTCAAGAGAAAAGGTACAAAGTTCTGAGTTATCTAAACATCCTTAAAGATAAACTTAAAAATATCCAAATAAAACATTTCTACTTTTTAAAGACAGAAATCTGAAATCCTTGGCTTTGTTAGAAAATACAGAACCTGGATTTTCAGCATTTTAATTGTAAAAAAACTATGGATATCCTATTTTAGTTACATGGGAGATTCTGCTCCATGACTGTAACTTTCCAAGACAGAAAGCTGCTAGCCCTGAAACTGGCCCAAAGATAAAACTACTAAGTTACTCTCACATGTGCTTTATTACCTTTTGTTTAATGTAACTTTGTGCATGAACAGTGCATAAAACACATTCATGTATACACATAGGGATGAGTGTTTGAATAAATACACAAATACAAGCACATAGGTTAAAATGTTCATATTCCTGCTCACATGTATGTTATTTACTGATGTTTGTGTCTGTCTTTTGCTGTACACTGCTGTGTACAGTCCTATGTACAAGCACAGTCCCTGGCAAGTTCCTTCTTCAATAATGTGATATTTCATTTTATTTATTCCCCCAACAGAGAACAGCTCATAACAAACACTAAGATGGTTTCCTCTTAAAACTTTAACTCCTCACTGCCACAAATGAGCAAATTGCAGTGGTGCTTATAATCTCTTGATATGCCATAAAAATGGAATGGAAAATTCTTCCATTTACATAGCAGTGCAGGGCAGAAAGGCAGGTAATCTTCACAGTTTTTTTCCCCCTCTTTAAGAGGCTCTGGAAGTACTCAAGACAATTTTGTAATCATGTACTTAGATGTATTCATAAAAATTTTCCTTGCTAAAATCCAATAAATGGACTCTGCGACCTCAGGTGACCTCCAATTTTCCCAATTTGTTGTCACCATCTAACAGAGTATCTTCATATAAACTGTGAAAGCTGACACTCTTAATAAGTGTGTAAGGGTCCTTTGATTGGTGGAAACTCAACAGTGACTGAAGACATCTTGGTGACCCACTGATAGAAAAGGTCAGATTTCAGATTAGAGATTTTTCCTGTTCTTGGCAATCTATAACAAATTCATGCACAGTACTTAATTTCCAGATTTTTAACAGAAACATAAAAATTAATGGTGTGTCAACTATCCGGTGACCTGAGAAGGGAGTTTTTGTCTAAGAGGTACCATCATACGGAGAGTATGCTATATACAAGTGTATCGTGAATGTATGCCAAATGGAAAAGGAATTAAACACAGTGAAGGGAGGATGGGTTACTAACACCATGTGGCTACAATAAGAACAAATAAAAATGTTTAAATCTTTTTTTTTTTCAATTTTTCTATATGGCAAAATAAAAAGACTAAACAAGTCTGACTTTTAAGCCAAATAAAAGCTATGTGCTTTAACTCCTTCAAGTCAGTGTCCATACATTAAATAAACTTCTATTTTTAGTCTATCTGGAGGTAAACCAGACCCATATCTTGTAAATGAAAAAAGGCATCTTTAAAACATAAAACAGGGAGAGGGTTGAAGGATCAGGACCCAGGCTATTGTTTCAGTATAAAACCAGAAATATAATTACTGTAATTACCTACATATTACTTCCTAAAATTTAAAACCAACCATCACTTCCCAGCAATCCTCCCTCTAACATAACAACAGAACCAGCTAACTTCTAGAGCAAGAGTAAACTTCCAAGCATATGTAGAACCAACTCCAGTACAGCGCTCTCATTCCTTCAATAGCATTGGGTTGATAGGAACAGCTTGCTTCTTCTTCTGCCAGATTCCAGCTGCTTCACTTTGTTTATTACTGACTTCAAAGTTTAAAACACTGTCCTGTCCCAACAAATAACTTCCTCCAGATGGTATTATCTCAAGTGCTCAGAGCACTGAGGATGGCCCAGCACCTGCAGATATGTAACTCAGCACCCTAAAACTGTTAATGAAAGTGCCTTTTTCTTTTCCTGCGTCATTCCCCCATTTTGCTTTTTCCCTACCAAAAACTATTTACATCTGGGATACAGTTACAAAGAGCATTATCAGGGAAACAGAGTTATCAGAAATTCTTTACAGTACTGACTGTAAAGTAGCAGAATACCTACAAGCCCAAATGTAACAGAACTGCTCTCAGTAGAAACACCTTATCTGGTCCTTTTATCTGTAAGTAGAGGTGTGAGATACATATTTGTGCCAAGGTGTGCCCGATCCATGTTTCCATGGATATCTGTATAGTACCAAAGAAAAATTCCCTTATTTTCGTACGTGGTTGTACAGGCAAGTTACCAAGTATAGCAACCCAAGAAGCAGCACTTTCAGCAAAATGAGAATCCTTCCATACTGTTAAGAAACATCCGTATTTTGAGCTGAACAATTCTGAAGGCTACCCTGAAAGAAGACAACACATTGCAATGTCAGTCATGTTACTAATTATAATTATTATACAGTATTTCCAGTTCAGACTCATGTCAAACTATACCCTGCATCTCAGCTACATAATTCTGGAATATAATGGCTTAAAGAATTGAAAGTGGGTATAGTCACATGGCCTCAAGATAGGAAAGAATACAACATTCTCAGGAACAAGCAGTTTCACAAATAATCCAACTGTTTGAACAAAATTCTTCTCCATTCATTAGAAATGATAGTTCCTTTGTCTTTCTAGCCCTGGCCACCTTGAATCCATATGCTTATTTAGGTTATTGTGGAGGCCTCCTTTCTCAGCTTTGACAGAAACAAACCAAAAATGCTTAAGCATGTCTGCTTTTCAGGGCAGGGACTCTCTTCTCATTGTGTAAATGCTTTGCTAGATATAGGGCCCCTGGCTGCAGGTCAGACTTCTGCCTTTCACTAGGACAGAAATACAGAGAGCAAGAACAAGATGATCTGCAAATGCACGCAGTTCTGTTTTCATAACTCGAAAACAGACTGCCCCTAACTTTGCCAGTTTCATGACAAACAGAAAAGACCCTAGGCAAACTTAGGCCAAATTTCTAGGGCTACATTACATGAAAGGGATAGATTTACAATCAAAACACTTCAGTTGTTTTGCAAAAATGGACTGACATCTGTAGGCCTTGAGCCAAAAAATGTCTGGATTTAAAGGCAGAAGTCTACTGCATGAGCTGAAAAAACACAGCTTCATTCTCAAAGGCTTCAGCCAACTTATAAACCTCCATAAGTGGGCCACAGACAAAAGCAGAGACAGAAAACTATACAGTATGAGTTCAGTCTGAGTTTTGACCTAAATTTGGCAAATTTCACCTTCCCATGATGCAATGTACTTACAGAAACTCTGCACACAAGCACACAGAAAATAAACATGCTTTTTTGTTTGTTTGTTTAAACCCTAATGCATATCCTAGCTATAAATATTTCCATAAAGAAAACAAATTCAGATCTCAACTCAGAAAGGAGATGGGGACACAGGGCTAAGGAGCTAACACATTTTTCAAAGCTGAATATTTGAAAATTACTTTTGCCTCCTCTCAAGTCTGAGTTCAAGGTTCAGTGGTTTTCCAAAACATGCAAGAGCAACATGAAGCAGAATAAAAACTAGAAATACATAAAACAAACTGGAACCAGATTTTTCAAAATCCTAACACAGAGACCGGTAGGGAAGGGCAGACAGAAAACAGCTCCAAAAACATCTAGGAATGAGATTGCAGAGTTTACTAAATAAATATTTCCTTTTGGTGCCTCAAATCTACTCTGCTCCTTTACGTCTGGCATATTTGCTCTGTAGAATGTTTCACTGCTTAACAAGTTCATTCCCTGGCCACAATTCTTGCTGTTCTTTCCCAGCAAATCACTTCCAAAAGATGTGTCATGATCTGTCCAAATAACTACTACCATTATTAATGTTAATAATGCTAACAAGAAATATTAAAAGTCAATTTGATTTTTCTGTACTGATGCCTGTGATTTCGGGATATGCAATTGGCCAGAAATAAATAGTCTTTTCTTAACTTTTAAGCACTGCTTTTCCCCGACTGCAGGCATTTTCTTGGGGAGAGCTGACATGAGGGGTCTGTGGTAAACCTTGAAGCAGCAGCTTTTATTTCAAAGTAAAAAAAGAGAGGGAGTTGGTTCATTAGTGGTCCAAAGTCTTTGAAAAACAACAGGAAAATGTGGATCTCATGCAAGGCTGAGGGGAGGAGCAGTTTCTAAATCCGCTAGAGACAACTTAGGTAAACAGCTGGTGAAATTAGGAGAATCTGACAAGTGATAATTAAAAAACTGCATATTTAATTGTGTAATTAACAATTTATTTAACCAGGATAACTCAGTATCACCTATATACCAATCCTTTTCTCATTTTCTGCAAAATGTAACAGGCCAGCAGACAGGAAGATAATTTAAAAAGTATGCTTATAGAATATATTCAGCTTTGTTATTCACACCTTCATGTCTGGGGATCCAAAAGACATTTTAATGTCAGTATGTGAAACAAAATAAAGAAGATCAAAAAACCTCAACAAAAAAAAAACAACTAACCAAACCACACTCATAAAAAAAAACAACCAAAAACAAAACCCAAACTAAACACGAAACAAAACCCAAAGCCAATCTCAATCATTCAATAGTGGGAATTCACACTAAATGCTAAGATGAAGCTATGCAGACTTCCCTTACAAAGCAGAATCATTCATAGCAGTCCTAGCAGTAGGGCTGGCTCCACTGAGACCTTGTATCTTAACAATATTAATTGCAGCAATACTGCCTCCAGCTTATCTACATCATACCACAGTGCTAGACATAATGACATTTCATAGCTTACATGGAGAATGGCAAATTAAAAATAATAGAAATATCAAAGCATGTTTTTAATTAATAAAAGGTACATGACCTGTTTTTATTTAAAAATAGTTTTAAAATAATTCACACAAGTAATTACAGTTGTATGACCAAATTCAATGATGTTTCATCATAAATTAGGGTTGCACTGGGTTTGAAAATTAACATCTCCTATGAAAACAGGCTGAGAGAGCTGGGGTTGTTCAGCCTGGAGAAGGCTCCAGGGAGACCTTGAGCAGCTTTCAGTACCTAAAGAGGCCAACAAGAAACCGAGGGGGGGCTTTTGACAAGGGCTTGTAGGGACAGGACAAGGGGGAAGGGCTTTAAGATGAAAGAAGTAGATGTAGATTAGATAAAAGGATGAAATTCTTTACCCTGAGTGTGGTGATACACTGTAATGGGTTGCTCAGAGAAGCTGGACCAGGCTTTGAGCAACCTGGTCCAGTGGAAGGTGTCCCTGCCTGTTGCAGAGGAGATGGTGGAACTAGAGGATCTTTAAGGTCCTTTACAACCCAAACCATTCTGATTCTATGACTCTATGATCTTTCAAGTTCATGTTAAAATGAAGATGGGTGTCCCAGTGAGGGGATACCCTAAGCAAATTATGCAGTTAGCGTCCCGGCCATGATACATATGGGGTTACTCTGGAGTCCCCTCCTGTCTCCAAATCAGTCTGGCCCTGGCAGTTAAATTGTCAACAGTTACCCCAACATGCTGCTCTTTATGCAGTCCTTAATGCATGATTGTTCATATCACTGGGATGCACATTTGACAATCTCTACTTATCAGACAGGTTCAGTATGTTGCAGGTCAAGACTGAGCATGTTATCTGCAATGATGCTTGCACTGCATATGCTTACTAAGCATCGCATGCTTTGCAGACTATTAATTCCTAAGCTACATGACTATTAAAAAATTGTCAGGAATGTACGAGGACAACTTTCAGTGAACCAATGTAAGAAGTCATAAGCTACTTTCCATCACTTACAAGTATGATGGGAGACCTTGATAAGCTCTACCTCAAACAGACAACATGATTTTCTGGGCAAGAAGGTTACATTCCTTCCAGCCATGACAGCAATCTGCACGCAGATTTTAATGAAAGCTCGGGGATGGGCATAAGGTAGAAACCAAAAAACTTTCTTTATCACACTGCCTGAAGGGCAATGCTGAAGGGCAGAATCTTCTCATTGCAAGTCACTCTTCATATATAATGGAGTCACTAACTGCATTCTTACAATAAAAATTTAAATAAGATATACTAAGCATAAAAAACCCCATTCCAATAACAAATGTTTTTCTAGTTGACCACAAATGAGATAACTTTTCTCTATTCTGAATACTTAAATATTCACATGACCCTATACACTTCTTTTGATGATTTTCACTTAAAAAGTCATGTGATTCTCCCTATGGAAACAGTTTGCCAGGACTCCTATCACTGTACTTCCATTACAAAACCTGGCATATTAAAATGCTTATACCTACAGCAGTTACTCCATTTTTGTAATTGCACCATTGAAAAAGGAGAAGCTGAATGTTTTCCAGAGGAAAAAACAAGACAGACCAAACCAGCTACATACAGTTAGCATTTTCCAGTGATGCTTTCTAATAAACGCTAGGATGCCTCCATACATATTTCTAGCGTGTATGCCAACACCTTGTTCAAAAGATCTCCTTTCAAGCCACGTGTTCAACAGCAGAAGACGGCTGCTAAATGTCTTATCTTTTGTGCATACCAATTAACTTTGAAAAATGTGTCATGAATAAGCAGTTCCAGGAAGTTTAGAGGCAAGCAATTATTCTGTTAGCTCAGAAAGATTACTGTATATAACCTACATAATAACCTACGTAAGTAAGCATATGCTCAAATACAGAAAACGTTAAATATCTTTACTGAAAGATCTGCTAGAAGACTGCTACTGTGTATGTATCCAGATCCTATTCTGCCAAAGATTGTCTAAGCCTTCTCTTGAAATGAATACCCGGTGTGATGACAAAGTAACACTGCCCTTACAATTTAATGGCCAAGGACCGGAAACTTGGAAAGATCTGAGAATAAATGTGGTTTTATCCTGTGCTCTTTTAAAGTTTGGTAAAATCTAACATATTAGAACTTCATGCAATAGAGATAAGCATTCCTCCTTGTAAAAGAAAACAAAAACCCTACCACAACAACAAAGACTAATCCAAGAACCTTGGCCTGTTACATGGGAAACAGTAAAACCAAAATTCTTTTGCAATACTTAGGTGAATCAGAGCTCTAAATTAGTAGAATAAACAAACTGCTCTACATCTATACTATGTATTCAGCATACTACACCACCTTCTAAACTTTCTCTTGGACACATCAGTACTGATTTTAATATGACACACATCTCCATCTCTGTTAACTGCTGTATATAGCAGCAAAAACACTGCAGGCTGCTGGCAGCAAGTGTGCCTCTTGAAGACAGCACGATCGACCAGTGGCTCCTCAGCAGCAACTGTTCTTAGCAACCTGGGAGCTGTTCTGCACAAATCTGTGAGCAGCAGCCAAGCAGTGCTTTCTGAGCTGCTGAACACACTTCTTCACACTAGGTTCTCATTTGGGCAGATGTTCTTTACCTCTGAAGCTGCGCAACACACACAAGTTGAAATTTTGAATGCTGGTTGCATTAACTGATGGTGACAACCCCTTCTAGTATCTGCTGCCAACTTACTTTAGAAAGCATTGCAGCTCTTTGACATTCACTCTTCCCAGTTCAAGCTGTTGATGCTAAACCTGGTTTACACTCAGTTCATCAATAATTTTCTTCATTGCTTTGGGCCACAAACTTGATTAGTATAGCTTGTAAGCAGCCCGAACGAAAATCATTTATCAGTTCTCTGGGTTTAAATAGTTCTGGCCAGAATATGGGGAAACCTGCACTGCAAAGGAGCGGGTACAGAAATACAGTTAGCATGTGTGAGAACAGCTTCCTTGCAGAACCATGGACTACTGCACGTTGTGCAGGTGAACAGCATAGGTGCCTGGGTCTTATCATCACTCTTGAGCTCATACTGCAACTCCTGAATTTAAGAGTTGTATAGAGTTCATAGGAAGAGAAATTTTGGAAAGCTCCATAATAAAGTACCTTTGCAAACCCTCCATATACCTGACAAAGATATAAACCAAATTATTTAGCACAATCCTAATCTGCCACAATCTGACACCCAGTGTGTACCAGTAGAAAAGCACAAAGGCAAAAAAAATTCTCATCTGTCTCATGGAATTTACTGGCTCCCCAGTATTTTACTTGAAATAAATTCATTCACGTTACATTTACACACATGTACTCCAAAGTTCAGTAACACCTACCCTGCAAGTATTTGTAAAATTACACATGCCAACCCCACTGGCATGGGCAGGGACACCTTCCACTATACCAGGTTGCTCAAAGCCCCCTCCAACCTGGCCTTGAACAGTGCTGGGGATAGGGCAGCCACAGCTTCTCTGGGCAACCTGTGCCAGTGCCTCACTACCCTCATAGCAAAGAACTTCTTCCTAATATCTAATTTAATCTGCCCTTTTTAATCTCAAAGCCATTCCCCCTTGTCCTATCCCCATATGCCCTTGTCAAAAGTCTTAAAACTCTCTTAAATACCATGAAAGAACCGAGTCCAGAATATATTTAAAATTCAATGCAGATACAGTTGGGGATTATTTTTCCCCTCATCATTACTCTGACACTGAGAGTTACATGGCCCACCAAAAGCAGAAAAGAACAAATGCTTAAAGATTATCTTCCTTTACACAAGACTGTATTTGAATGTCTCTGTTATATGATGCAATGTTGGGTTTTTTTGAACCTTGGAAGGAGAGAACACACATGTTGCAAGGTCTCTCAGAACAGGACTGTCCCCTACTATGTAGGAATCCTGGCAGAAAGGGGACTGGGTCATGCCTGGGGCCTCTCAGTGATTTTGCAATGCAAACTATATTATAGTTAACTGCCTAGGTTATAGAATTATCCAATCCTTCCCTATATCTTGAGACAAAAAATAAACAGATTAATGCAGACTCATTGTCCACTGCTCTGGGTTTTTAGATAACTGCTTGGAAAGTGAGTAGAACAGTATCCAAGGTGTGGCATTATTCACACAACCTAAATTCATCATGCACAGAGAGTTTCCTAGAAACATATTCTAAATCCGATAAGAAAAAATTCTCATTAAGAATAATTTGCTTGTTTAATTTTCAATTAATGAGCTTTAATGTACCATAAAAGTAAGTAATAACAACAGCGCCTTCAATAAATACTGCTTGCATTGCACTCGTTAATGTTTTAGAAGAACACAAAAACTGCCTCTAGATACAGGAAGTTGCTGGAAATTAAAAACTAACCAATCATATAAACTGAGAGCTTTAAAGAATATTTTTTTGAACACAAAGTTCAACAAAAATGTATTCTGTTCACTGTACACACGACACCAATGGGAATAAGAGCCAGTTCAAGTTCTAAGTTACCATTACTTGGGTAATAGTTTCAAGCTGCAAGGCACAGCTGTATAGGCCCAGCCAGACAGGCTATCACAGCAATGCTTTGATAGCATGGGGCCCCTAAGTGTCAGGATATAGAAAAGGCAGCAGTTGTTGGCTGTGAAAACAGTCTGATACAAACCAGATGGGGACTTACTTGATGGGCAACACAAAGGAAAACAATTGGCTCATTCAACAAAGTCAGGCCACTGCCCCAGAGAATTAACAGAAGACAATAACAGTCAACCAGAGTTGATGCAAACAAGAAACAGCCATGTGGTTATGGTTTAAGGAATTGTTTCTCCTCAGACTAAACATAAAGTTTTGATTTCTAATTCTTACATTCATTAATTTCAGTCTCGTTTACAAGCCCCTTCTTCCTCCAAAGTCTTCGATATAATTCATTTATGTAGCACCAGCCTTCACACACCTACTTAAACATGAAAAAAATTGTATGACAAAGGCAGCTATATTAATCTCATGTTTCCTGAAGAATGCCAAGACCACAGGCAACTTTCTGAACCATGTCAGAACAACATTACAGATACATAGCACACTGGGTTATTAGACATATTTGCATGCATATGGCAGTATATTTACTGATTCTTTTTGATTTGAAATGCATAGAGTCCAGTAGGTCACACGCTGGGTTACCAGAGTACAGATGTCTTCCAGTTTTGTGAAGAGTTCTGATTTTCTTACACAGTTGTTTTTTGGGGTTTTTTGAGTGGTGTTGTTTTGGTTGTGTTTTTTTGTTTTTTTGTTTTTTTTTTTTTTTTTTGAGGTTTTCTTTAGAAGTAAACTTCAGCCCAATTACATTATCACATAACAGTTTTGTTTGTAAAACTACAGTTAAAAATCTGTTAAAATAGATGACAAAACTTTTTTTGAAGCAATTGAAAATTTTAAAATCGGCTATTTCAGCCATAACTCAAAAAATCCCCAAACCATTCATTTTTAGAAGCTTGTAGATGATTATGGTCCAAAATCTTAATTGCTCTTGCTGTTTTATTACAGGAAATATGAAAGTGACATGTGCAAAGGTATTTTGATTACAAATTACTTACAGAGATTGCACAATAAGTCAGACCTCTAAGGGCCTTCTGCAGTTTCACTCTCAGACTAAAAGCATCTGAACTTTCTTTTCATAGACTTCAAAATATTCCCTCTGGCAGGCTCTGCACTGCAGTGCTCTACACCAGTGTTGAACAGTTGGATGGCATGCTCTGAGGGATAGTCACATACTTGGACACCCAAGCAAGAATGTCTACAAAATGCAGTGACACGCAGATGTCCTAGATGCTTTATGAAAACACACCATCCTGGGACCCATCAGCTTCAGCACACCACCACACATCCCCTTAAGCTTCACTGCCTCTGAAGACTGCTTGATGGTCTTGAGCTAGCAGTGATGCATGATGTAAGCATCTGAACACATCATTCAGACCTATGACGGGCGCACAAGAAGTGTACAAAGTTACTCTTTGTAAATGCTTAACTTTCCTTGCAGACTTGCAAAAAGCAGCTGGCTTAAGGAACTGAATGTATGGTTCTCATTTAACAGCCCACAGTGGACAGAGAAAGCAAGGGAGTTTGTCCTTAAAGACAGAAAAAAACCCACTTACTGAATAAATGGAGTAAGACCCTTACTGTCATCTTAAGTGGTGCTAGCTTTCAGCGTCTGTGGTTCTCAAGCCTGCATACAAAACCACCACCACATAATGTAGGTAGAAAAGCAAGGTTTTACTTTAGCTTCCTGCCATAAGCACAGAGCCAGCACTTCAACAAAGCCGTTGTGTGCTGCGCTCTGCCTGAGCTAAAACATCTCTCCAGCAGAATCGTAAGGCTTATTTCCAAAAGCATAGCCAAATTCTTGAAACCTCCAATGAAGGGGTGGGTTGTCAGATTGTAGTTGAGAAGATTTTGCTTGCAGTGCTGTTGCTATTCATTTTTCACATCATATATATCGAGGTCAGAACACATGTTTTACGTACCGCTGCAATTTCGGGTTTAGTCTCTTCATTAGGCTGTTTTTAGAAGATTATGAATCTTAGGAACAGAACAGCCTTTATTAAGCCTTAACCTCAGAGATGCTGGCTGATGAGAGAGGAGCAAAAACCTCTTTAAATCCCAGGTCTGCCTGTACAGGCAAACCCAATTGCTCTCATAAAAATGGTTTTGGACATTGTTCATCAGAGAACGCCTCCACAAAAGACGGCATGTAAAGGCCAGCTGGAGCAGGGGGAGGCATGACTGCCGGGCCTCCGGTAAAGTAAGGACTCAACAGGAAACTGCTCTGCCCTTTCTTTTCTCTCTCTCTTTTTTCTAATCAGGAAGGAAGCTTCATCTTCAGAAACAAGCATTCCCTGTGTAATCTCCCTGCCTGCCTGTCTCTAGGAGCGGGTCCAATTACTGAAATAAGCAACATGCACTTTTAAGAAGTTAATCATGTATTTACACTGTAACTTAAACTAGTAAATATTTCCCATTTATAATTTTGATTTACATAACAGGGCACAATGGCAACTGTTAAGTAAATAAAACAATTTTCTCAAGATCAGTAATTATGGAATTATAATAACAAACTAAACAAAAAACCCCAGAAATTAACGACTGCCAACAAATTCCATGCTATTTACTCCTTTAGAAACAATGGCCTGACAAGGTCAGAAACTAAAGCTGTTATACTGTTTATAAACAAACACAGCTCTGCTTAACTCTTGCAATATGTACAGCGCATAAAACAAGGCCATGATACGCAATGCTGAGATTATTACTTTACTGTAACAACCTGAGTTAAGATGGAGGTCAGCAGATCATCATATATTAAGTCTAACCTGCTTTGACTGCGTAATTTCGAGACAAAACATAAATGTAATTCTACCAGATTGAGAAAACGTGAGATACACATTTTCATTGTTCACATTTAGTTGACGATTTATAATTTTGTATTGAAACTACATGCTTATCTGACATTAAAAAAGAAACAGTTAATAGAAAGTCAAAGTCGTGCTATATACAAAGAGAAATAGTTACCTCCCTGCCGACAAAGCAGAACTGCTACATATTTTGTGTCACACTCAACCACTTTCACTCAGGTTGTTTACAATTGTGCTTAAAAACAGTTCTTCCTTCTCTAAAAGCAAAACATAAGTTTTAGATTAAAGAAGAACAATAACACAGATACAAAGGTTCTAAACCTAAATGAAGTTTTTCTAGGTGTAGGGATTTTTTTTCCTTGCATGACAGCATTCATGATAAAAACCAGAACACAGTAGTCCACAGACAGATTTTAACCCACCTCCATCATTTACTACTGTTCCTAGCAAATGCAGTCACCAAAAGCATATTTGCAACTGGTAATTTAGAGATGAGAATTTGTGGTATTTTCCTTCAAGATCAGTTTTATGGGAAGATGAATAATGTCTTAACCAAATGTTACATTTGCATGTTATTCCACACTATTACAAAATGCAGCCCCATATGTAACCTCAGCAGTGAGCAACAGGTCATACATGACAACTTTAATCTTTACTCACCAGTCCTTACCCTACTTTAAAGAAGAAAGCTACTTTTGCAGACTTCATTTCTCAAAATCAGCATTTTATCAAAGAGAAGCATTATGATTACTTTTCTAGTATTCTTCAATTGGAAGGCAGCCTAGATATTTACTCCATGCTGTTGCCTCATCTGAAAGTTTGCTGGGGTCCTAGTCTTAAGAAATTAATCACATGGGCACTGAAAACATATTTATACTTAATTATAGACAGTCTTGTATCACTGTATTGATAAGGTGGTGCTGGAAAAACCTGGCCTCTCTTCAGTGCACAAATTAGGTTTGTTTACTCCTACAGCATACCGAAAAAGAAGTACATATAGTATTTGGTGACAACACTGTTCATGAGCATAAAAACTGCATGTAAATCAAGCCCTTTCACAATATAATAAGCAGTAAAATCAAAGAAGTATCATTTCAATTTAACTGCAGACACCAATCATCAAAATACCCATTTTTATTGGCTGGTTAGGTTTTATTAATAACTTTATAGCTATGCCTCACCTCTGCTACCAGTGAAAAAATTCACAAAACATTAAAACAGGAAAAGAAGACAGTTTAATGGCTGAGAATGACAGCTTTTGTAAATCCAGCCTCTCCCCTATAAAATAGGTTTGGGGGCAAACAGTCAGCATCTCTGGGCTAGTCATCACTCACATTAAGCTACCTCCAGCCAGCAGATACACTCTTTGTCCTAGTATATCTCTTCCACCCAGCCACTCCTCACACAAACAGCTGGCTCCTTCCAGTTTTTAAGTAGTGATTTAAAAAGCTGAATTCAGAGCTCTTTAAGAACAGGTAAAGCTGAAGAGAGTCCAGCTGCTTCTGCCCAAGGACCACAAGCACCAAGACAGCAGGAAAAGCAGAAGCTCTTCCTTCTGTTGTGCTGCTCTCAGACACCTACATGCCACGGAAATATCAAGGGCAACATTTGCCTTACCTGCCAATCAGAAAAATAAAACAAACTCAGCACATACTGAAGACAGAAACCCCACATTTCTCCTATCATAGTGCTATATAGGTTACTCCAAGTTTGAATATGCATTTGTAAATACTCATCTTCACCATACAGTACCCATGCAATGCGTTGCCAGCACTCAAAGGTATAAAGACTTCCCACTCTGATACTGGTGTCTTTTATGAAAGAAACATAACTTTAACATTAAAAAAGAAGAGTGAGATAAGAGGCCTACTCAAATGACTGTTATTCCAAGTAAGAGTGGTCATCCTAGAAGATCCTGTAGAGCACCTGCCAACCAAACTCACACAAAGCTGGCAGCAGGTCTACCTGAGATGGCTGGAACTGTTTCTAACCAGCTTAGCTTTAGTCAGGCTGATGTCCCAGGCTGAAAACAATAGTGACTAAGCAGCATAAATATATCTTAGTGAGGAAACTGCTTTCACAGGCTGTAATCTCTGGCAGAGGCTGTCACATATTCCTGGAGGTAGTAACTCCAACCAAATGCTCTGCTGGAAAAGACAATGCTATTTCTTACAACACATCTTGTTATTGTGACATAGTAAGGCACATCATTTAGAACTAGGAATGCCAATTAAAATTCATTTACCATAACTGCTAATGAATACACATGTGAATTAAAGGAGCGCAAGACCACAAAAATCAAATGCCTCTTTACAACATTATGACAGAAGATGATGTGTAAAGGGACTTCAGACTCAATTATATGTATATAAATGAGTAGCAGGTCCACGGGAGACTATTCTGACCATTTTCTACGACCTACCACAACACACAGGCCACAGAACAGCTACGCACATTTACTTGCTAGATGCGCATCAGCTCTTTCTTATTAAAGCATGGGCTCAGAGATGTGGAACCACTAATTTGTGAGAAACTTCTCTCTCCAGAGAAGAGTTAACTGGAAAAAGCCCTCAGGCTGATGCAAGCATTAAGTACATGGGGAGTCTCTGTCCTTAGGTGGCTTGCCCAAGCCCATTAATTTTTTGTGTGTGTCCCCCATTTATATAAGCAATGTTTGCATGAAAGGGGAAAGCAGGTCAGCCTAGTCAGCTTGCTACCATCTGCTTTTATTCAGAGTTACTCAAGATCAGTGCCAGTGGGATCACTGCCCATTAAGGGGGTTTATTGTGCGTGTTTATTTTTTGCTCTTTACAATGAAGGCAACAGCAATTACTGTAAGTTTGTAAAAGTGCATACAAATCATAATACACAATACAAAGCTGCTTCAGTCAGATCCCAGTGTGTTTACAGATCCTATACAGGCTGTGAGAAAGATTGCCTTGGCACAACAACTTCAATAGACTAGTGAGGAGTGTGTTAGCATCCAGGAGATCTGAGACGGTATTTAATAGTTGCTACCAAGACCATACCCTGCTTGCAATGCACAGCAACTCCAGCTGAATCACCAACACACGAGAATCTTACATAAAAGAAAAAGTATCACATTCTAGCTTGCACTCCAGACAGGCTGACAATAGGTGGATTTATACAACTGGCAACTGGAACTGGTGAAAGATCAAAAGGTAGACTGCCAAAATCATAGAATCGTAAAATCATAGAGTCGTTAGGGTTAGAAAGGACCTTAAAATCACTCAGTTCCAACCCCCCCTGCCATAAGCAGGGACACCTCACACTAAACCATGCCTCCCAAGGCTTCATCCAATCTGGCCTTGAACACAGCCAGGGATGGAGCACTCACAACTTCCTTGGGCAACCCATTCCAGTGCCTCACAACCCTTACAGTAAAGAATTTCTTCCTCATATCCAATCTAAACCTTCCCTGTTTAAGCTTTAACCCATTACCTCTTGAACTGTCACTATAGTCCCTAATGAAGAGTCCCTCCCCAGCATCCCTACAGGTTCCCTTCAGATACTGGAAGGCTGCTATGAGATCACCACGCAGCCTTGGAAACTACAATTCAGCTAGTACATTCCAATTCTTCAGACTGGATATGTAGCAGCAAGAGGTACTCTCCTTTTAATGACAACTCTGCCTAGAATATGCCTAGTCACAAGAGACACAAGCTACCAAAAACCCCAAACCAAACAAAAAAATCCCAAACACAAACCAACCAACTAACCATCAACAAAACAAACCAACAAACCCAAAAACCCCAACCCAATCAAAACCACCAAGATGGCAAAAAGAAAAAAAGAAACCAAACCAAACAAAAACCAGGAAATAAGCAGAAATCTACATTGATTCACAGATGCTTCATGCAGCTTAGCAGAACTGCCTGGCAATCTGGGCTGCTTTGATTCCAGCAGGTAGTCACAAATGTTTGAAAAGCAAATGTAATTATTTTCTGTTGTTTTTTAAGAAATTCTTATACAGTTGGAAGTAAAATCCTTTCTGTTATTAAGATATACTTAACAATAGAAGATCTTCAGAACCTTCTGGTGTCTGTGTGATACGATACAGACAGCTGATGCTCAGCAGGCATCCACAGCGGATGCCACAGGATACTTTGAGGCAAAAAGGGTGCATGAACTCCAGAATGTACATTGGATAAATGCTATATGCAGCAGTACCACAGGTTTTCAGCTTATCAGGATGAAAAAGGGACTGGTCCTTCATTATTTGCACATTATAACCCCCATTATATGTGAAATACCAGGCTTAATTTTGTCACTGCCCTAAACTGTATGAGATATAAATTGCACTTTGAGGGATACCACAGGACTAGATCACCTGCAATCCCTTAAAATCTAGGCTTGAAGAAGGAATCAGATGAGACTTCTGGATATTTACCTTGAGACCCAGTAAATCTAAGACAAGACAAGTAAGAAATTCAAGTATATGACAGTCTCCATAGGAAGTAATCTTTTAAGTAGCGATACATCATGTCAAGTAACGGCTTTTTTTCCCCCTTTCCACAGAAAAAGCCAAACTAGTGCTGGAATTTCAGTGAAAATTCCTGCTGCTGTGTATAGACCAGAGAAGGGACTTGCTACAAGAATATACTCCAAATCTCAGCAAAATAAGTGTACTTTAAACACAAAGATCTGATCAAAAGGGAGAAAGAAATAACCTTGATCTGCTTTCACCTGCTTGTGCAATGGGGCTATAGATGCCAGCCTCACCTCCTGAATGTAAAATTTCTAAGCAGGAACATTCTTTAAGCTCACACTGGAAGATTCCCTGCTTTATTCTATTTTCTGCATGGAAAGTGCAAAATAACCTTCCCTCTAAAGCTTAACCATACACACACCCAGCACGGTGCAGAAGCTGATTCTCTAGTGGACTGTACAAAGGAAACTTGAAGACACGCAAAGCTGTGCAGATATCATGATGGGTGTAAAGTATCATCTGTATAGGCACCAAGGGAAGACTAAAGGGAAGTTTTCTGCCTTCGCACATACCTCCCACAGCAAAAGCCTCAGCAGAAGGTTAGAAAAATGTCTTGACAATACTGCAGAAGCGAGAGAGAGCACTGTATCCCTCTGTGCCATTTAAGGATGCATGCAGAAAGTGGAGAACTAACACCTGACCTCTTAAAAGTAGAAAAAAATTGCCAAGTGATGCATGTAGAGCTGAAATATAAAGCCAGGTGGAAATAGACTTCAGAGAAGAATGACTTCTACCCAACCATGCCCATCAGTAAGGAATCCTCAGACTGTAAGGCAATATGAGCCTGCATGGTACAGTTTTCCTTAAGCATAAGCTGGTTTTTATTTGGGGAGTTCATTTCTCCACCTGATTACTTGAATTTCAATTAACTTAGGTGCCTCAAAAAAATTAAATTACACTCTAGGAGTCTAAAAATCATACCAGGGAGATTCATACTTCACCTGCCTGTAGTTCATGCCTTTTGCACAAAAAAGTGAGGGGAAGAAATGACATGTCTAGGAGACTAGAGGACCATTTACCAGAAAAAGATTCTTTGGGAATGACTGAGTGCAAAGATGTGCACAGTCCCATGAAACCCACAGCAGCTCCTGGTGCTTGATTTCTCAGGACCCTATGCTGAAGCCGCAGAACACAACCAGAGCAGAAGGATGTCACTGTCTACAGTAACAATTCTACACAAGACTTCCCCTTAAGCTATGGAAAAAAAAAAAAAAAAATCAAACTTTTTACATTTGTCTGAAAAATAACTAAGGTAACTCGGTGAGAAAAGAAGCAACCACAGATATAAATGGAACTTTCTTAACAGATAAATAATATTTACAAAAGCCAAGAATTCAAAACTCCTGTTCCAAATGTAGTGTAACACAGCTAAATAATGACTTATAATAGTTCAAACTAGAAACTCTCAATATAGCTACTAAAGATTTTGTGGGGATATTATGCAAAATGCATACTCACTACTCAGATGCATGTTTTTTAATGCATGGGCTACCATATAACTGCTATGGATATGTACAAAAAAAACCAAACCCAAACCTAAGTGAAAACTCTTTGTGAACTGCAGTTCTAAACCCCCTGGAACACCTAAAAGCTATGATCACTTATAGCCAAGACACAGTTTCTGTGGGAAATGCAGCTTTCCGTTTCCTGACTTTCCCAAATGCAAAATACATTAACTGAATTATGTCAATGAGCCATCTGACAGCACAGGGAGGCAACTGTACAGGAAAACCAGAGTCAAAATAGAGCAGAAGTAAGAATTCTGAAGAAACACCAAAAAACTTACATAAACCTCTAACAGGACATCTGCTTGGAAAATGCCATAATTATAGCTAATTGATTTCATTACTTCAGTTTCCAAGAACTCCTCTCAGAAATTAGTCAAATTCAAGGAGCAATGTAAGCTATGTAAACTCTTTCTACCTCTCAGTCTGTGGTGGTACTCTCTAGAGTGTGAAAGAAAAGTTCTGTTTTGCTTCATTAGCTGCTATTTTCAGGGTGGTATGGACAGTCTTCACCAAAAGCCTTTAGTGAAATTCAGTCCAAAAAGAGAAACAGCAGGATATTGAGGAGAAAGTAAACTTTCAGTAGAATAGTTAGTTGTTAAGTTTTGACCTAAACAGTTCCCAGTTCCAAGAAAAAAATAAAGACCTTTAGCCTTATCCTAATCATCTTCCTTCCTTGAAGCATCTGTTAGAGATTTGCCTCATGCCGCAATAGTTTCAAGAGAAAATAACCCAAAACCTAACTCTGAGCAATTCCTGGCTGAAGAAGAGAGGCAAAAAAATTATTTAGTCATAGTCATATTTTCAGTATTACAGGTTTCAATACAGCATAATGTCAGTGTTAACACAGAAGTAGCCCATTTTCAATACTGAAGAGCAACTCTGGAAGCTTTATTTTTTATGCAGATTGTTTCAAGGGCTTCTTGCCCTCTTATTCATTTATTGCACAGACCATCTCCTCCCACAAGCAATTTTGCTATCTCTCTGTGGCAACAAAGCCAATTGCTTAGTGTCCCAATATTACTTTCCCATATACTTATGGACGACTGAATATAATTCACTCGCTAGAGGTAAAAAGGAATTACTATCATGAAGTTGTGCTCTCTAGGTCACGTTTTGAGAGGCTGTGCTGTAGAAAAATAATTAAGTGAAGATACACCTATCTTTTGGTTCTGAGCTCCCCATATTAAAGTTTAAAAATGCTCTACAGTTAAGCAGTGCCACTTGTTCTTTCACTTTAATTTAAAAATTCAGAATCATATTAATGTAAGCCTGAAAATGCTTCTATTCTGGAAATATGTGCATTCACCAACCACAACAATTATTATCATATTAAATTTATGAAGATATATGAGGGAATGGCACAAAGATTAAAGGGTATAATAAAGCCAAAAACATATATGCATGTATATTATATACTACAAATGTATGTTTTCAAACCACTGTCTCCACTATGTCTATAGAAGGCACACATTTCAATTAATAATACATTCAGGGTTTTTAATCGTAACTTTCAGGAGACATTACCCTTTCAGGCATGATATTATAACAGTCCTACTGAACTTCAACTTTCATTAGAAGACATCAATCAACTTTCTTTCAGTAAAAACACATGTTCACTCTAGACCACAATTTTTTTAAAAAAAACAAAAGAAACTTCTACATATACATATTTATGACCATAGATAAAACATGAAAAAAACCCTGTCATGTATTTATCAATTTTACACCCAACTCTAAGTCCAAAATGATTTCCCCTTTCTCCCAACGCCCTGAATTCACACTTCATTTCAGGGCTCTAGGTTTTTCAAGTACTAATACTGATACAATCACTTACCCTTTAAACTCTCAAAAAAAATACCCAAGTGGTCCTGCCTCTGAATTGCTTTTCCATTTTCAGGCGAGTACTCATTGTCTCTTGCTATCTTAGTGAAGGGAACAATTCAACACGAAGGTTTTATCAAGAGGGTGCTTTGAACGTACAAATGTGCTTAGCTTTAAAATGTTGTATTTGAAAACACACTCTCTTATCATGTTGCAAGTTCTCATTTTTCTTTCAAATAATTCTCCTTAATTTTTACCTTCAACTTTTTGCCTGATTAAGTTTGCTGTGGTAAAGCTTACAGAGACAAGACCTTCTGGTTAAAACTGACAGACAAGTTACTTTCATTTGCAAATCCTCTAGATTTTTATTGGCTCGTTAAATATGTATACTTTGAAAGAGAATTAGATTATCCTGGTATATAAATCATCTTCTTGTTGTTTCGAAGAAAATTGACTACTGCCATCTCGTGGTCAAACATTTTCACCTAATACACAGACATAATTAAGACTGCGCCTGAATACTTTTTATTATATTACAGGTTTGGTTTTGTGGCTTTTGTTTTGTTGTTTTGGTTTTTTTTTAATAAATATTCCAGAAAACAGATTCAATAAAAATATTTTACTCCATTTAAACCCCTCACTCTCTTAAGACCCTACTCAATGATACAGGCTGCCTTATTAACACTTGGAGACAAAGTGTAAAATCATGAAGTACAGTGTTAGAAAGACTATCCCCTCTTTTCCCCTCTCTGATGCTTAACAGCAAGTCTTAGAATGAAGAGGAGGAAGATGCCTATAACTGCTCTTAAAGTTGGGAACAGGTTGATCCTGCAGGGCAGATCTACTACATCATTTCTTTTTTTGCAATTTAGAGGTCATGCTAAATTTATTAGGAGCTCTCTTTTCTGAGGAAATTTGGGTTTTCTGAACACCAGAGGAAATACATAGTTTTTCTTGCAATATTTTCCACTAATATTAGAGTTAAACCCCATTTTTTAATAAATTAGGTCTTTATTTACCCACTTTAAAACCACATGTTGATAAATGTGCCTACAACAAAGCACACACATGCACTAAGGTGTGCCACTGCAGTTCTGTAAGCTTTTCCACTAATTATCCATTACTCATAACATTTTTACATTATTCATAACTTTACATTATTCATAGCTTTCTTCATACGTAAACCATGATGGGTCTTAAGTCCCGTGACCAATAACATTAACCTAGGGCTTTTCTTACAAGTTAGAAATATTTGAAACAAAATAATTCCATCAGAATTATAATTCAATTAGATGTTAAAAAAAAAAAGTAAATGGAGGAAGTTTGATGAATTATATTCTAATACAGTTTGAAGGAAGAACTGGTCTATACTAGGGTGAAGCAATTACAATGGCATATATTGTTGACATGCAGGTTTTTAGATTCCTGTTCTTATCATGTAACACTAAAACCACCATGTATCTCCCCCACCACCTCCACAAACTTATCTGCTACAACAATTAAATATGGCAGTAATATGTACAGCTTGTTTTCCCAACACTGACTTGAACTACAAGAAACAAAATATTCTCTCCTTCTCATGCAACATCCTTAATGTTTTTAACAAATACTGTTAAGTAATCTCCAAAAATAGCATAGTTATGCATAGATAATACAGTGTCCTTCACAAAAGAAGGTCACTAACTGTTAAATACTAGCTTGAAGCCCATCTCAAAATAGGCTATTTTAACACTGAAAAAATACCTTTTTTTTCATATTTGCATGATCTTAACTTTTTCTTATCTATCTGTTCTTCTCCAATACCCTTGCATTTTCTCATGCACACGAACCACTCACGTTTACCACAACAGTATGAATATTTTGTTTGCTGAACAGCATTCTCTAAAGCAATTAAGATTCAGTTGACTACATACTATGCATACTATAATGCTCTTGGCAAACAAAAGTTTAAGAAAATACCTAATTGCAAGGATTCTGATGACTTATGTGCAGATATCTTTCCAGTCCTTCCAGTGCACCTTAACAATATCATAATCATGTAGATTTATAGACACTATATATGAATATTTGTAAATTTTGAGAATTCAGTAGTAATAAAAACCAAATTTAAAAAGAAAAAAAATCAGAACTTTATTATACATCAGTATACAACAACATTTAAAATTGATGTGCTTAACTGAAAGAACTATGTTTGCTTATTGACATTGATTTACCTTCTTGTTGCATCTCTTCAGACTTCCTTCTCACATAAATAACTTGGGGTTTCACAGTCTCAACTTGTGCAGCTCCTTGGCTTTCTTCCTATATATCAAACATTAAAATCATATTACAAATCTACCTTTTGATGTAAAAGCACAGTAAAAATTTTGTGGAGCTTCAAGAAAGAGATTTCTTAAGATACTTTAAAGGATATGCACTTGTTCTCTATTCCTTTTGACTTCAAAAGAATTCAATCTGAATTAGCCTATTGCAGTGTTATTTCCTCTAGACAAACATCCTGGGAGCAGGAAGTATGGCAAAGTGCCATTTAGACCTGAAAACACAAGGAGACCTTCAATTTCTACTCAAAGTATGTGGCAGAAAGAACATAAGATTTTTCTGGCTTTCTTCAATACCCAGGACTTCTTCCTAGGTATTATCCTCCTCAGTAAGAAGAGAAAGTTGAAAAGAAAAATAAAAATTTCAGCACACAGGATGGAAAGTCACTGCCAAGTATAAAATTTATGACCATGTTTTAAAAACCATATTCTGCTCTTCTTGAAATGCTCTTCTATGCTATGTCTGCAACAATGCCTGAGGACAAGAGATTCTTAGAAGCAACAAACACTCTGCATGTTAAAAAGGGAGACATCGTATTTGTCAAGCACATTTGTTATCTTATTTATTAACTGGAACAGGAATCATAGCCCAGGGACATTCCACCACATGTAGACAGGAAACATGAAAAGTGCAAAACAGAGTCATGGAGTCCTAGAAGACTTAGGCACTCTTAAGCATTTGAAAGCTGGAGAGGGACTCTGTGCAAGGGCAGGTACTGATAGAACAAGGTGTAATGGCTTTAAGCTGAAAGAGGGTAAATTTAGATTAGATATCAGAAAGAAATTCTTCACTGTGAGGGTGCTGAGGCCCTGGCACAGGCTGTCCAGAGAAGCTGTGGCTGCCCCATCACTGGCAGTGCTCAAGGCCAGGTTGGATGGGGCTTGGAGCAACCTGGGCTAGTGGAAGGGGTCCCTGCCTGTGCCAGCGGGTTGGAACTGCATGAGCTTTAGTGGCCTTTCCAACCCAAACCATTCTGTGATTGTATGATTCTCTAAGACAGCCAAATTTGATTTCATCAGTTATTCTGTTGATTCTGTAGATTAATATAAAGGGTTTTTTAAATGAAGATTCCCAAAGAAGAAGGAACACAAGAAAGATCATAAATTTTTGCATATTGCAGAGCATTTGGAGCCTATGGACAGAATTACTGTATGAATTCTGCGAAAATTATATGATCTGAGAAGCAATGGCACTGCTGTTCTCTTGAAGATCTGATGACAAAGTACCAGTGGTATTTTCCTTCTCAAAAGCTAAAAAGAAATAATAGGAAAGTATTTTTCAGTTCTGTAAGAGAAACCCTCCACTAGTGTGGAGACAACAACTGAAATTAAGAGCCAAAAATATAAATGAAGACAATTTTTATGTCTGGCAACAAATAAGCATGGTGCCAGCTATGCAATCAGAGCTTCCCTTTTCTTTCAGCTAACAACTGTCTCCAACAATAACAGAAATCTCAACAGTGATGACACTGCTTCTCATGTACTTAACGATCATTTAAACCAGTGTGGCAAAAATCAGGGGGAAAAAAACCCATACGTCATTCAGCCACTGTCTTTTCCTCAATGCTTGTTTACTCTCCCCAGTAAACAAAGCACAGAAAGGGCTACATTAGTAGATAGCATATAATTTCTAACAAATGCCAATACAACCTCACCAACACAACAATAAGCACAAGCTGACAAAAGTGAACCTGCCTACATGCACCTGAGATTGAGCTAGCATCTGCACAAGGCACTATGTGGACAGACAGACCAGTTAGGATTGGTACTAAATTGGGCACCTCTACACACCACAATGCTGATCAACTCTGTTCATCATTTAAAGCTGACAAGATATAAAACAGTTGAGATGATTTTCTGAAAGAAGGAGGGTCTCATGGAAATGTGATTGAAAGCCACCACTGTTACACAACATTAAATGTAAGCAACATAACAGCATATTCATGAGTCGATCTGAAGTGTTTCTTTGGTTTGGACTTTTAATAAGACAAACCAAAAACCAGTTTAAACTGAAACAAGGCGCAAACAGAAGTTGAAGGATAATACATAGATTCATAGTCTACAGTTACCCATTCCTGAACATTAAAAACACTATGTATTTTGAAATACTAAAAATAAAAGCCTAATGAGAATACATACCAAAGTGACAATCCCACTTAAAAAATGTTGATTGTATAAAAACATTTGTACTTGTATAAGAACATTATGAAAATATTTTGCAACTGGTTTTCTAAGATTTCAGCAAAGCATTTGGGTCTTAAAATTATTTAGATTGACCATCCTTGAAATGTTTAGCCAAACAAATATGACTTCAATGTTCATGTACCTCCCATGTTCAAAATGCTTCATCTAGAACAGGAAGAGCACAGCTTCCTCCTAGTCATTTTTTTTTTTGCTTCTTAATGCTAAAAAACACAAGGGCAAAGTGGCCACAAATAACAGTCAATTCCTGTATGGTTGCACAAGAACAGACAGAAGGGGTCAAACTGAAGATGCATTTAGTCTGGCATTCTGTCTAACAGTGACTAAAAGTATAAATAAATCTCAAAAAAAAACCAATGCCAGAAATGGAGGAGCAGACAAGGAATCTGCGTAGATAAGAAAATTCCTGTATGACTTAAGCCATTTGTTTCGCAGCAAGTGACCACACAGACTCCACTTTTCATGACTAAAAGGCTCCAGCCCTACATGAAAAGACGATGTTCTTTCTCTTGGCCAAAATCTGATGTACACACCCGTCCCAGGGAGAGAACAAGAAGAATGTATATGGCAGCTACACATGACTGCCCACAACCTCCTTGAAATGAGGATCCTGCTCAGACAGGCTACAGAAAACACCCAAGATTTGTCACACCAAACCCTAAGATCCAGGAGGATTGTTCCTAGTTACATCAGAACAAACGTATACCAAACCCAAGGCCCAGCTGGTCACCATCTGAAGTACCATGCATTTTTTTCAGATCTCTTGGCAAACACCCTGAAAAACCTAGTTTTGCTCCTAAACAGGATCATCTTCTAGCTTTGTACATAGCTGATACAGTTTCATTTCATGAAGGCAAACACTGCCTAGAGCTGAAATTTAGATGTGAGAGTCAGTGACTAACTTGGGTGGAAATCTTCTAAGAATTTTAAAGTGATTACTGCCTTAAACACTGCATATAATGCACCATTCTGGAAGCTTAAGTATCTCTTGCTCTATTTGCTGATACTATATTACAAGAAAATCTGTTTCCTAAAGGCAGGCAACAAAGCAGATCAAGCTGCAGATCTGAAGACAGATGCTATCCCTAATTGAAACTAAGGGAAAAGTTCATCATCATTGTTACATGGTAGATAGATGCTGTCAAAACAAGCCTTCAAGTCATCTGGTACAGGCATTTTTTGGTTGTTGTTGTTTTTCCAGAAAAGGATATATGGATCTAATAGAGGATCTTACGGAGCGTGGTTTTGCCCTATCCAGGATAGACATTTTCTGTGACTAAAGGTATACTTAAAGGTATGGTCACAACACAGGAAAACTAAAAAGTTAGCCAATGAGAAACAGGGCTGATGTTTCTCATGGGCTTACATCAAGAACACCCACACACAGGAAAAGATTCTTTTGTTTGGGGGAAAAAACCAAAACTGACCACACAAAGTTCAGGGGTTTGTTTGGCTGGTATGCAAGAAGAATGAGTTTTACATATCAGCAGGCAAAAAAAACCCTACCCTATGGGTTCAGATGCAAGAAAGTTTCTAAAGATAATATATAACTATTTGTATACTTTCTAGGAAAGACACTGTCAGATCACACGACATTTCTTGCATAGGTAAGACTATAGGTAATAGGCAGTCTTACACATAGTATATTATCATTTGCCTGTACCAAATCAGCTAATTCTCCAGAGCACAAGATGTAGCTATTTATCACAGTAACGGTGCTAAAAGAAGAAAACATGGTTTACCCTCTCTGTCCTTTTTACCTGTGGCTTGTGAAGCAATAACAAGTATATGAGGTCACTCCAACAGACAGAGTGCTTTAATAGAATCCACTTTTGCCTGTGAACAATTACCTGAAAAAATAATATGTTCTGGTAATCTCAAAGCAAAAAAGGTATAACATTTAAAATCCTTTTTCTCATCTGAAGTGACATATTTAAGAAGTGCTCAGACACCAGTGGCATGACAGACATCAAAGCTCCAAAACATAAAACCACAAGACAGGTCAACATAAGATACTTTAGATTATTTTTAACATTGAAAGAACATCAGGGAAGGACAGAATGCATCCAGGAACATAGCAACTAAGGTAAGTGTATTACTACTTTCAAACACACTGTGAAGCTTATCATAATAAAGAGCAGTCTCTTGCCTCACTTTCAGCTTTTTCCACTTACCATTTAAATTTATCTTTAGTTAGCAAGTAAACCATCATCTCTAGGTAACAGCACACACTAATAAAGTAGCAACGGATTAACACTATAGGTTTCAAGCAGAAATCAATAGGATATCTATCTACCTTCAAGTATTCTGAGATACATCATCATTACCACCTTTATAACCCTTCTCCTAACAGGATAAATGAAGCTCCTGAAATGCTGAAAAAGAATTACAACTCATAAGGTCCTTTCCAACCCTAACTATTCTATGATTCTATGAGACCGAATCTCTATTGTTGCTTCCTCTCCCATATATCTATCATGTTATTCTTCTGTATTTGAAGCACTGTGCCCCTAAAACATTGAAATCTCTCATTGAACTGAGTATGTATAGTATTAGACCCTGTGAGACTATTAAAGCTGTGAGGAAGCATAGAAAAAGTAAAAGGTCTGACCCTAACAGAAAGCATATTGTAAGGATTCTGTCACAGTAAACACAGTAATTTTTATTACATACATGAAGTCTTGACTTCAGTTTCCAAGCTGAATGTGTATCTTAAATATACCAGTTCTGAGTTATCAGTCACCACAGTGAAACAGGAAAATTTATTTTCCTAGGTTTCAGTTTGCATTTTCTGACTAGTTGTAGGAAAGCTCCTTAGGTTTACCTGGGACAGATCCTCTGAGAGAGATGTCACTCTGCGGCTTGACTGGGCTGCTTGCAGAACAGGATTTGAAACTGGTTGTGATTCCAGTTCGGCCATAAGCATTGGACCATGAGCTGTATCCTCATCCCCAAGAATTTCTGCCAAAAGGTGAAAATAAAAAAAATTCCTTGATGGACTGGACCAATAATGTCCCAGTCAACTCACGGCAAGATATGGAACCTTTCAAGATTCAGCAATGAGACACACAATGTTAAAGTGAGTTACTTCCTCCTTACATGGCTCATTGTATAACCTTTAAATTGTTCTTGTGGGAAAAAAGAAAGAAGAAATACATGTCTGTGGAAATTGAAAAAATAAATCAGTTTTATCATCTTTAGATTTCTAACATGGCAAGCATTTATGGTGTAGTTCATCACACCATTATATGCTTTATGAGCTTCGGCACACATATTGGAAAGAGATTGGAAAGGCTTCTTCATGAAGATGTTTCACTGTTGTCTGAATTAAAAGAAACTGGCACACTGTCTTTTTTAAAAGGGATAATTTCCTATATAATCCATCATTCATCGTGCTTTTGCAGCCTGCAAGTGTGTAAAGCATCTTTAGGAAAAATGTGCTGACAGCTCATGAACTAACTTTAGCCTCCTGCTATCATAGAGAGCCAAAGAATTAATTTTAAGCTAATTAACTATAATCATTGTTTAATTAACTGTAATTATTGTTCACTTTAAGACTATATGTGCCACATTTCATTTGCATGCTGGTTTTTATGTTCATGACTTTAGCCACTGAAAACAAGGCTTTACAAATGAAAGACTGATCAAGGTGCTGTTATATACCTACATAAACAACATCTGCTCCATCCTATAAATAGACATCATGTTTCCATGATACAAATAAAAACCGTTCACAAAACTGAAGATACTCATAAACACACAATCCCCAGAAATCTTACAGACATATCTGTGACTCATTCTGACACAGAAACTGATCATCCACTGCAAGCTTAAATGTACAGAGATGCACACCCTGAAATGTATGAACTTTGAAACCTACAAGTGTAGCACTTATTTAATATTACCTCTACAAATAATTATAAAATAAAATTATGGACCTGCATTGTAACTCTTG
>JBCJKH010019609.1:20216-43361 GCA_039877255.1 Loriculus beryllinus
CTCCGTGAGCAAGGGGAGGGCAAGAAAGGGGGGTTGAGTGAGTGAACGAGCTGCGTGGCTAGGTCTAAACCACGACAGCTCAATATATAATAACTATTAATACTGATCTCAAAAGGAACAGTTTCAGAGACACTGACGTATCACACTTAATTATTTGACATCAAATCATATTCCACATAATTATGAATGCGGTATTTCACTGCAGCTGACAAACCATGAAAGAAAAATGCACTGAAAATGGAGAATAAAGGAGAAAGGAATTACTAAAAAATACTTCAGAAAATTGAAGAAGCTAGGTTTGAAATCTTCCATTCCACTTTCCCTTATCTACATCATCTATCTAAAGGTGTTGCATTCATGTAGTACAGATATTTCCTTAGTGATGTGCTCAGACCATTCTCCCAAAGAGTTAAATGCAAAAGACAGACTAATTCCTAAAGTCCAGACATGTCTTTTTTTCTAATGGGATGCTGAATAAAATTAGCAGATTTCTTGCTCTTAACTGACTGCAGACAATGACAGCTTCCCATTACAGTAAATATTTGAGTTCCAGTCACCACTTCTCAGTCCTGAGTGCCTGAAAGAGATGGGTAATAGCATCACAAGGAGAGGTCACAACTATACAGCAAGCAAAGAACATGGAAACATTAATATGCTGATGGATGTCACATGATTTAATGAAAACGTGTTTTATGAAGAGTAGGTAATTGAAACAACTTCTGGGTGCTCTTGCCACAAAACAGGGAAACTAATATTAGAGTATGGAACTATTAAAAAAATAGAAGTTCTCATGCTGTGGAAACAAAGCTGTATTGCACATCTGTCTCAAATGTTTCAAAATTACCATTAGCCCACCATTCATTTTGTAATACTGAATATTTAGGAAAGAATCCTTAGAATACCCTTTCAACACGATACATGATTTCCTAACGCATATAAGCAAAGGCAGTCACCACAAGGCTCCGTTGTGTTCTGACCATCCTAGTATAGAACAATGGTCTGTCATTCTAATTATATAATTTGACAGCCTTAAAGCAGCTGCTTTCCTACTTGTAATCCCATGGAAAAACAGCATTGCAACCATAAAGTGATAACTTAAGGGGGAAGGCCAAAGCAAAACTGTCCAGAGCAAGAACAGATTTCAAAAATATCATATAGACTACAAACAGCTTGATATAAGTAGCAAAGGAAGCACGAGCAAACAGCCTGGAAAAGAGCACACCAAAGGACAGGCTGGCAATATGATTTATGCTCAGCTGAATGAGGGAGACCTGGGTTAAGCCTCAAAGCTTGAAATCTCACCATGGGACTGGGGATTGTCAGGAGGATGAAGGGTCTGCTGCACCATCCTCATTTAATGATGTAAATGGCACAAAAGGAGGTCTCTGAATAAATTCAGCACTACAGGGATGCCATGCTGCAGGCTAGGAAGTAAATCATAGTGAGACAGTAGAAAGCACAGTGCTTTGGAACTGTATGGCTTGGACATAAAGGTCATCCACAGCAAAGCACAGCGCTTAGTGAGAGTCTGGAAAGAACCTAGAAAACATGTCAAAGCAAGTTACAAACTCCTGGCTGAATCTCCTAAGACCCAATCATGTAAGTCCCTAATCGCATAAGCAGTCTCAACAATTTCAGTGAATAGCTGGCATAGATTTAACCTTGCCTCTTCAGATCCACATATTAAATAACCTACAAAAAAGGACTGCCTAACAGCCACCAAATAAGAAAGTACCATTAAAGCTTCAATAATGTATTCATAAATCCAAACCAAAAGCTGAAGGGGCACATCAAGGAAGTACTGATAGCCACACCAGGGGAAGGGAGTACAATTAGGCTGCAGCTACCATTGTTCCAGCAATCCTGTAAAACCAGCTCTTCATGGCAGAGGTTTTGCTCAGTACAGATCTCATGCAATAGCACTATGCGGTTTGGGAAACAAAACTGCACAGCAGAGTCAGGCAGCTTCCTACAGGCTTCCCCAAACCATGTTCATCGGCTCCTAACTCTAATTCCTTCTTTCCTCTGCTCTTGTTCTTCTATTTAGCTGATGGCTCCTGTCCTTCTATTTAGCTGATTGCTTCTGTCCAGCCTCCCACAGAAAAGACAGTATCAACAGGACACTGTATCAACTGCTTTGCCTACCCTTACATACCTGATGAAAAGCTCTTATGGTCAGGACTGACTCACAGTGGCGTCCCCCTAACACTCATTCTGGGTTAGCTGTTACGACATCCTTATTATGGGACAAACATAATACCTACACCTCATTCTTCCCCACACTTCTGCCTCTGGCACAACTGATACGAAGAAATTTGCTTTCGCAACACAGAACTGGAGTAGCAGGCTTGTGTTTGAACAAACTATTCAAAAACATGGCAGCTTCATTTCCCACACAAAAGCAAATAATACTGTCAGAAAATAGCTGTACTCCCAGGTAAGCCTTCACAACAAAATTATAATACATTCTTTTCACCTTGGAAAAGAGGAGAAAGCTTCGCCCAATAGAAAAACTAGAAAGAACCAAGCAGATAAAGGTGGAGAGCAGATCAGTAGAGATGCATCTCGGCAAATTATGCTCTTGCCAAGAAATTAATTTTCCACTAAACTGGTGAACATTTGCTAACTGTGTTCGTAAATACCACACAGCTGTGCTAAAACAGGAAAGCAAGCCCAACATGCCTATCACTTGATAAGAGGTTTCTCAAGTGATTCACCAAAAATAATTAATCAAAATAAAAACGTGGCCAAAATTAGCACTGCTAGCTGTCGTGAGCAAAAGCTAAAGGAAACACACTGACTAAAGCAAATCCAAGTTACTGTGTAACCAGACCTCCACAAAAGAACTCTCTAGATTTTTCTACCTTGTATTCCGAGGATTATATTGAAAGCAGTTATTTCTCTACAATAACCATCACAGAAAATAACTTTTCAGTACAGTGTATATGATACAAGTCCATAAGGATCAGTAGGAAAATCTGAACAGATGGGATGTTTCTGGCATTTGTAGTGACAATGGTGTTTTAAAATTATTTCCTGAACCCACAGGTGTTTTTCTGCCTTGCCTGACAACAGCCAAACGATATAAAACAAAAGCCAGTAATATTTTTCTGTACATCCACTGAAAACAACCAGCAAGATTATTTCTACAGTATGCAGAGCAGTCTTTCTATCTGTTCTTAGCATCAAGCACTCCAGTGGAAACCTTCTCAGGATAGCAAGATCCACTGCATATCGGTAAAAGGAGCTAAAATTACTCTAAGGTCCCCAGTAAAGTCTTAGGCATTTGGACAACGCTAAAGAAAATATTCCAGATCTGGAGTAAACTGCAGTTTCTACGCTGAGTTCTATGTGCCCAAGATTTTATTCTCTACTTATCTAGTGTTGTCTCAGCTTCAACAATGAACGTGGCAGATTCACTTTCAAGAATATCCTACCCTCTATGTCCTAGAAGTTAGGCAGATTTTGCATCTGAAACTTTCCATAGTTTATGAGATTACTGATCTTCTGTGAACAACGAAAGAATGTTGTCATTTCTACCTTACTGCAGCATCAAGTTAGTTGCTAAAGGCTGGCAAAGAAGCATAAAGGCTCTTAATAGATTGCCCAGATTTTTGAAAGATGTTCCAAGGCTAAAATTTCTGGACATCTCACTTAGTTCCTCAGCAGAAATGGAGAATATTGAGACATGGCCTCCTTTCCTCCCAAGGAAGACATTTAGGAGAGAACTATCTCACAGGAAGAAACGCCACAGCCTTCCAAGTTTGTAAATTCACATCAGAATTGATTTAGTAACTCCATGGCTGCAGCTCTTGCCTTTAGTTGCAAAACTCATGCTGTCCAACTACAATTACATATTGAACATCAACAAAAAAAATGGGATCTGTGGCTGTCCAAGCGGGAAAGGACCAGTTACAGCAAAATATCAAAACATATTTTTTTCTCGAACATTCATGCATCGACAGCATCTGACTGTACAAACCAAAATGTCCTCAGAAAGAGATTAAGGAGTTATAGTAACCACCGCACAAATAGTAGTTACTGGGCGGCTCCAGTGCAAAATAACCTCACAACTCTGTCCTAGCATAACATGAGTACACAGGCCAATGTTTCTTCACCAGTTCGAAAAACAAAAATGGGATGGAAAAACCCACTTCTGTAAAACATGCATTGGCCACTAAAATACAAGTGAAGAGGTCACTGTCACATGGGAAGCTGTAAAAGTGTTTAATTTATTAATGAATCTTTTCAGATTGATAATCTGTTCTCTTCTCTGTAAAACACATGGATTTCATTTGCTCTTGGGAAAATGACCAAATGGATTTTTTTTTTTCCTTAAAGACCTGAGAGCAAGTTGTTATTACAATACTCAGATGACTGATACATGCCTACAATGCTGAAAATCCAAGTTTTGTTTAAGAAATAGGAAAAAAAAATAAAAGAAAAAGGAAGAAATCTCCTCTATAAATTATGTACCAGGTTGTTTTGCAACTTTGAAAACCAAAGGCACCTCATATAAGCTGAGATTCAAGACTTACAGGTTTTTCTTAGCTATTTTACTAACTTGCATTGTCGTCTTCAGCATGTATTTTTGTATAGTCCCAGTTACTGATCTGGTAAATTGAACATAAAATACTTTGGGAATCTCAGACAGCAGTGGTACACACAAATCTTAACAGCTCTCCATTCATTCAAGACAGCTGGGTGTTTACTTACAGGTAGTACTGAAAGTTTAGCTGAGTATTTTTGATTCCAAAATAACCCAGAAAGTGCACTATGAATTCTGGAATGAAGATTTTAAGAATTCAGTAAAATATCTAAGAAAGGTGATTTTAAACAGTGCATAAACAACATAACTGCAAGTCTCTTGATTTCTGACTCACATTTGAAAGTAACTAAAAGGTGTGTGCTGCTGTAAAAATTTATAAAACAAAACCTCACAAACAAGCAAACAAAAACCTGATGTTAACAACACTGCCTGAAAAAACTCTGCTAAGCCAAGTCTACCCACAATTCCAGCCACAAGACAAGATTATAACCTGGATCAATCATTTCTAATGATAAACATAATTATGCAGTAATGTACAGCCAACAAATTGGTCTGAATCTATGATAAGCATTCAGATGCACACTGTAATATACAGTGATGCAGAACAATTACTTGAGGAGTTTGTATCAGCAGATAATCTTGGTAGTGAACAGAGGAGACCCTCTGTTGCAGGTTCTTGATAGCACATTTCACATTCAGGTGTTAATTTTCATTTATCTGTGATTTCAACACAATCAGGCAGCAGGATGCGTGATTATAGTTTTATTAAACCAGTGGGTTGCTTCTGTTCACCACTATATTTAACTTGCTTTGCTTCTTCGAAGTGACAAACACATTCTTTTCTTTCTGATTGACGGGGAAGTTCAAACTTGCCATCGCACTATAGCATAAGGATTTTTATTTACAAATCTGTATTTCTTCCATCATAATCCAAACACTCATTCCAATTTCACTTTATAAGCTTTTAAGGTATGACATTATAAATTAAATTTAAGTATAGTACTTACGGTTGGCATAATTTTACCAGGTCCTGATCAGTGGTGTTTGGAGGCAGTGCTCTGATGTAAAGGTTTGTTTTACTTAATTGATCCCATCCTGAGTTGCTGTTGCTACTGCTGTTGTTATTACTGCTGGTGGTGCTGGGACTAGGAGGAGCCATTGGGTGGGCTGGTACAATGGACTGCTGCAAAGAAAAAAGCACGTTAAACTACAGATAGCACTTGCATATATGCACATTAGCTCAGTGTACAGTAGCCTGCTTACCATTTGCAGCTCTGTGTTAAATCAGTACATAATTACTCATGTATTGTAAATATACCTGCTTTCACACCATGTTTGGGACAGGATTTACAGGCACATTCTAGTATACCCAACCACCATGTGAAAAACGCTCGATGCATGACACAGGCTCAAATTACATACAGCCTCTGCTGAATACTCATAGAATTTTGCACTCTTCATTGTGGCATCTGATATGAATATGAAATAGGAGATATTGTTCCTCTAGGTTCCAGCAAGCGTAAACCAAGTTTACATCACTATGACTATTTCACATGTCCATAAACGAATTCTTGTGGCAAACATGAATAATATGCTATTTTCTTAAACTATGTAGAAATAATAAAAAAAAAAAGTCTCTTTTACATCTTTTCATGCTTTTAGTACTTTATACAACACTGCAACTGTTTTTGTTTTAAAGATAGCAAGGGACCACAGACAGCTTAAGGACCAGACTTTGAAAGTGTGTGCCTTGGCAGAACTATCACCTTGCCACTGATCTCCGTATGTGTGGATTATTTCAGCATCAAGAAAAAAATTATGTATAATGGTAATTAAAAAAAAAAAAAATAATAAAGTTTCAGGAGTAGATAAGCACATAAGCACTTCTACCTAGTCCTCAAGGCATTAACACGATTGTTCTTTAAATCAGACCCTAATGCAACATAAAAACATCCTAAAGAAAATCCGCAATAGAGCAGCCTTGATCACTTGCATTAATAATAGTACAACAGGACACTCTACAAAGTGTTATGAACAGGTTTGCAGTGTTGTCACAGGAACACTTCAACAAATTACTAGAGAACTAAAGGTGCCAGTAAAAGTCTTGTGACTACAAGGTTTTCACTGATGAATTGGCTGCATGCAGCCCCTGTCCTGCAAAAGCCTGAATGAGCTTCTACGGCTCAAGAAGCTCATAGCAAAGAACCCCCCTGTGCACTGCAGAGGGAGGGTGTGTGTATGTGAAAATAAAGTGGAACATAAAGTGAGATGTCACTGTAGACTCACTTGTTCCCGCCCTGGTGCCACCCTCTTCTTTGGACTAGTACAAACAGTTGTGTAGCCAAAGCCTGAACCAAAAAAATTATCTTCCCTGATCTGGTTCACCACATGTGGCTTTGTGCTACGCAAAAGCTTTGGCTGTCACAAGGCAGAGAACAGGAAAATGTAGGCAGAGAGGAGGGGATTGCAGTTTAACTTGGTTTAAAGCACCCATGAAACTACAGCCTTAATACAAAAGAAAAGTGAAACTATTTTAGAGATAACCTCAGGTAATTGGAATGAAATTTCAAGTGGGAGAAAAATACAAAGGCATGCCTTATATCGGAAACCTCACGATAACTATGCTCTTCTTCTTTGTTTCCCTAAGAAGGTTTCAAAATCTTCCAGTTCAGCATATTGCAAAGTTAATTATGCAACAATAATAGCCTGGAAAAAGAAAACTCACTGTAAAATCAACACTGATATGTAGAAACATTGTTGTTGCCTAATTTTATAGAACTGAAAATTACAAAAAAAGAATTAAATATATTCCTGATCATTTAACATTTCACAAATGAATACTGGTGTTTCATTGCCATAGAGTTACAGGCGTTTGGTGTTTGGGTTTTTTTGGTTGTTTTTTAATTAAGGTTTTTAGAAACAGCAAAAGCTTTTCCAGAAGACTTATACTTGGAATTGAAGCGCTGACCTAGAATTTTTTCCAGGCGTGATTTAAAACGGGAAAAAGATTAAATCCTCCCTCCAAATTTGTAATGGAAACATTGATGGATTTTAACTATAGCAGTGCAAGTCGGGCTGTCAGACTGTTCTGCTTCCAGTAACGCCAGGAAATTATTTTTAGGGTTACAAGCAATGCAGAATGACAGAGCAACTACTTTCAAAACATCTTCATAACAAACTGAACAAACTTAGTCTGGCATGGTGCTGCTATTCTCTTAAAGAAGCCTTCAATGGAGCTCTCAAAACGCACGCAGTGATCAAATACGCAACTGCTCTGCTCAAGCTTTTGAGACACACACTTCCCTTTGTGCATGTACAGCTGCCATGAAAGTCAAGGCACATGTACCAGTTTTCATCTTAAACAGTAATTACTACAGGAGACTAAGAGCCTCTATTCTGTATTTCATTGTCCTTGTTTTTGTTTTTACTTCTTACAGTGTTTGTCCCCTTAAAAATCTTTGGGTTTCCACATTATGAAGAACTGGTGCTTTATAAAATCTTGTTCCCAGCTGGCCAAAGGCAGGAGAGGAAAAAGAAACGTGCATCTCGAGAGAGCAGGAATCTTAACTCTGCCTTCCTGTAAAACATAAACACTCCTTTCTGAGAATGTTAAACTTTAATTTAATCATGAAGATGCTCTCATGCTAGTGGTCACATCCAAATATGATGGGAATGTAGATGTGATTACAGTTGTCTTCCTAAGTTTACAGAAGGGAGGTTTTTCACTGCTTCCACAGAAACTCATACCTCTACCAGCCTTAAAGGCTTTACAAAACACAGATGCTGGGGACTGCAGCTCTCAAACCCCGAAACCCAATGACACAGACAATCATCAAAGGGACAGTGACATCTTAAAGCCATAAGACTTAAACACGTTTTTTACATTAGAACTTCATTTGAGAATCTGAATCACTCTTTCCACTCTGTTCCTCATCGACAGCTACTTGTAAAAACTAAATTAGAGGGGTCCCTCTTTAAAGGGGCTTTTCTTTCTCAGTTGCTGCAAAAGGCTCATCGGCAGTGCAGAGCCTCGCCGCTGGAGCTGTGCTGGCACAGCCTCCTACACTGACAGCCCACGCCAAGAGAAGAGTTTTCTGCTGGCATAGTTGCATCACATCCCCAAATGACATAAACTAAGTTTATAAAAGTTCTCTTCTGCCGCCACAGCTGCATCCACACCTGGGGGTTTGCCAATGTATCAACGTCAGCAAGGATGTATGACTTTTTTCCACACCCCTGGCTGATACAGTGCTCGCTGGCAAGACATTCTGCAGTGGAGACCTGGCCAAAGTTTGAGGTTGTTTGTTTAGAAACAGCTTTCACAAACATGAACTGAAAGCTTTTTATAAAATCTGAAATCAATTGTGAAGAGCTTTGCTTTGCAAACTATAGTCTTCACTGCAAATCCACATGAAAATCTGTTCTTCAAGTCAAATCATACGCACTTCACAACAGATTGCAATAATGTACATAAAACTACATTCAACAATTTTCCTTTTTAGTAACTGCATCTTAAGTTAAAACATTGCACAAAAGTAGAAGAGGAATAAATCTAAGTAACAGACCACTATTTCTTGTGACAATACTGCTGTACACAAGAAAACACCATTTTCACACTGGTTTGCCATTTCCTCCTTAGTCTTCATTCCCAAAAGTAATTAGCAATCATTCTTTCTCCTCAGCAGTTTCCTTCCCGTCATCTTCAACAGCTAAGCAAAAAAGACCAGTAACAGAATAATCATCCCATACACTGTATGACCACCCCATCCCATTCTGGAGCCAGCTGTGAGGCATTCTCAACATCCTTGGCCTGGTCTCCAAGGGACCTTCCTTCCAGCACTCCACCCCTCCACAGCCCAACCAGAGCAGTGGGAAAACCACAGGGAAAAGCTCAGTGACAGAAGAGTCCCTGTGGAATGCCTTAAACCAAGGAACACTGTCTGCCTGTGTCTTCTTCTCAATATAAAACCCAAATGGGAATCAATCACAAGTACTGAAAAACAACTGGAGAAGATACCCATCTTAGCATGAACCATTCCTGTCTTTCATATAAACCACTCTATACTTAAGGACTGGAAAGGAGTCAGAGCAGGATTTTGCCTGCCAAGGAGAAATACCTCTTTGCTGTCAATAGGAAAAAGCCACATGAAGGAAAAAAAAAACACCACCAAAAACAAAACGGAACAACACAGAGAAATTCCTTTGACCTGGGAGCTGAGAAATACTAATCCTTGCTGCCTTCAGACTACAAAAGTCCAAGGAAACTCCAACAAGCAAAAGGTAACTTGGGTAACGACTGTCCCAAAAACAAAGCATGATTATAATGGTAACATTCCATTCAAGTCTCTAACTTTGTGTTATTAGAAGCATGTCTATGAAGTTATACAACACACTAGCATTTAATTATGAGTTCTTTCACTCAGCTAAAATTCCTGATGGGAAAAGTACCATGACTTAACAACAGAGTTCTCATACATCTACTCAAAATTCAAACCATAAATTACAGCACACATTAACTATCTGATTTATCCTGAACTGCTGCTTGGATCATCTCACAGTTTCAAAATCTTGACATTGGTGTTTGCTTAGTTTTGGCTCAGGTGATTAAGCTTCAAGTACCTGTTTACGCTGCCTGGTTTTGAATACCCTTCCTGATTTTGTTAAGTAGCATTTTGAAACAGCACTTTCAGTAACTGGGAGATATAAAAACTACCACACATTTTTGTAGATGCGTGTAATTGATAAAAAGTATTAAATTACAATAATTTGGAAAAAAAAAACCCTAAAACAAAACCTTTTATTAAATTAGGGTGTGATTTTTTATTTATTTATTAATCTACCTAACACAGAACTTTACATGTACAATGAAAGCGAGGGCTCGGGAAAATAAAAGATGCCACATATGGTGAAGCAAGACACTGCCATATTCAGTGCACAACTTCAGAAACAGGAGGTTGTTTGGAATAAAATCATGTCCTGAACAGAAAGAACTTCAAATGTCTAACAGAAATGAGTGTTCACTGATGAAAACAGCTGATTTATCACTTTCCTATAGATAAGGAAACATTAAATACTTAGTCTAAGCCTGCATCTCTCAAGCAGAGATGCCATTTTGAGTGTCCTGCACTATTCTATTTCATGGTTTCCATCATCATGTCTGAAATGTTACGGCAAGCAAAACAATTTCTAGAGGCCTCTCCAAGACCAATTCTCTGTGGACATGAGTCAACCAGTAGAAATAGAAAGATGTGCCACTGCTGTGTTCACATCTCTTGCCTTAGGGTAGCCACTCCAACTGCTGTTCTTCAGTCAACCAGCACTTGTCACAGCAAGATAAAGCAAGTCAGCTGCTTTCTAAACATTTTCAGGATGAAGTGTAGAGAGCATCCCAGAAGCTGGGTCCTCCAGACTCCTGCTGAAAATCTCCTTAGGCAAGAAAACTCAAGACTTGCTCCCTTTTCATCCTTTAAACCACCAACCCTAACTTCTCTTTGCATGGGTAAGGAACATGGTCTTCTCACAGTGATGCTGCAAGAGTCAACAAGACTACTCCAGCAAGGGCTGGTTTACTGCACCAGGCTGAGACCACAGATACTAATGTCTTGCAATCATACAGAGCTATTTGCACACCCAGGATCCAAGCCTATTCCATCTTCCTGGCTCCAGCCAAGTGGAGCAGAAACAACTAGGTGTTGGGAAGAGGCAGGACCCAGTGGGTGGAAGCTGGCATCAAGCAGAGACTCTCCCTGTTACAAAATATCATAGACAGCCCAGGAGCACCTGGAGATCCAGCACCGGTTTCTCACCAAAAGCTCTCTAAACCTTCTACATCTTAGCATGAAAGAATACCAAAATACTACCCCTGGCATTATGATAATGATGGACTGCAATAACCAGGTTGAAAATCAAGTACTAAAAAAATATATATATAAATATAATAAATTATACTGAACTGAGGGAAAAATAAAAAAAACAGCCCCTCAGCTTTAATTTTATTTGTTAACACATAAGTTAAGTGCTATAATGCAAAACTCCTCTTCAATATAGAGGGCTATGTTCATTTCTCTTGCCTGGATGTTATAGCCAAGTCTATGAAAACTTTGACTTTTTTTTTTTTTTTATTATTACTATTATACTGTCTTTCTTTTCAAGCCCATTGTGTTTTAACTACTTTAAACCATCCTGTCAGTAAGAACAAGAAACGTTTTCCAGCAAAATCCAGGAAAAGAGTCAATACACTTTTTTTTTTCTGAGCCGTTTAAGAAGCCCTTTGTTGAAATACAGAAATGTAAAAGTGAGTAGGTGCTTTTATCAGCTTCCTTTTTAAAAGACCTTCATGAAGAGTGTCTATCAGCAATGATAGAAGACAAAGTCTAGCATAAACCCTTAGCCACAGCTCAGAGGCTCCTAAGAATTTCACCCCTAGGTGATTTTGATTATTCTCTCCTCACTGGCAGCTATTTTGCTTCCTCTCCCTCAGGATGGTGAGAGAACAAGCCACCCTTCAGAGTAACATAGCAGGACTAAACTTGTTCTCACTAGAAATCTACAATTAAGAACTAAAAGTACAGAAGTAAAGCATTCCAGCTTGTTGACAAACGTCACATTTCCATATTTTTTACAGGAAATTGAACCAATATTATTTAAATTACACAAATTAAAGCTTAATATAACAGCAATCTTCTGCTAGCAATGAAACAAAGCTCTAAGTCTATGTATTTCCTTTTTACTAAAACACTTGAAAAAGTGGGAGCATAATCCTGGCTGCATTGCAAGTACCTGACAAAATCAATGCTGATGCTACTGAATATTTTTTTTCCTTCAAGGGTAAGTTGAGGTTCTTTTCATTATTATCACACACAAAAACCTCTAACTTGGAGACAGCAGGAAGAGGCTGCTTTCAGTGATAATGAAAAAGCTTCAAGGTTCCCAGGAGCTCACCTACTCTCTTGACTTAATCCCCTATCAGGGATACATGAAACTAGCCACAAAGCGGAGAGACAGGAGTGCTGAACCGGGCTATGTCCTGTTCCTTTGCAGATGCTATCAACTCTTCTCCCTTCTACTTGCTCATCATGAATCGCATCATCCCTCTTCCTTTTCATTCTTATACCTGTATTCCCTGGACAATCCTCTGACTAAAAAACCACACAGGTCCCATGCCCTAGCCATGACACAATTATAGACAGCTGAAGCAAAATGTTTGAGGTTTAGGTTCTGAAATTCAAACAGGCTGCAGCAACCCAACATCTAGTCTACATTAAAAGAACGTAAAAAGAAAGTCAGGATGTGAAGTACCTAAAGAAAGAGAGCTTGGTACTAAGAATGGAACAAAAGGGAAAAAGAAAAAGAAGCATGTACATGTTTTTGTGGTTAGCTTCATTGAGCAATAGACACAAAAGAATTCACTGCCAACTTCCTTCTTGACTCTAGTAAATACGCAGACCTATTTCCTTCAGTGAAACCAGCCAAGGCTTTTGATCAGGATCCAGAGAGAAAAGGGTACTGAATCCCTACACTAGGTTAAATTTTTTGTTCCAGCCTGAGGATTCAAATTGCAGTTAGAAGAAAACACATCCATTTTCAGAGAGGCTTAACACACATACTAATGGGTTTATGCAAGCCTCTGAAAGGTAGCAAGTCCAACACATGACACTGAATACAAATCATTTCTCTCTTGCATTACACATCTGCTGGTACACATTAATAGCAGGGTATAAAATCTTACAATGCCCTCTACAACAGGAAACATCCAAGATACCATTGGTAGGAGAAATGCTTCCACTGCAAGAACAATTAACTTAGAAATCTCTGCACCATGTCATACGTAAGACTACACCAAGAATGATCACATTAGAGCTGGCAAATCACATACAGCCTACAGACTCTAAGCAAAAATGACTCAATCAGCTTTTTATGTCTCAGGTTGTGTGACGGGAGATGGGGAACACTGGGTCATATGCCAGCAGGAAGGCCTCCTATGGCCATGTTTCCAGTGGAGTTCATTAAATGCTAGCAATAAGCACATAAAAGACGTCTTTAGAGCACAGAAGGCAGCAGTTTCAAAGTTTAAGGGGAAACATGCAGAAATGAAGCATCTGCATACACCTCTTGGACAGGTGACTATTAGAGTGCTCACAGCATTAAGAGGTTCAGAGATCCCTAAACTGAAGGTCATAGTGGTCCCTTCAGGATTCTGCTTAAACTTTAATTAAACAATAAAATTTCTACTCACTACCTCCATTTAAAAACTCTTCAGGTGTTACCCCAAAACAGATGACAAATCAAAGAAAACAACAAGTACTCAGGCAATTGTTCTGCTTCATGAAAGCTGTAAAATTCTCAGAACATGAAAAAAGACATCCAGCCAAACTGCAGTTGGCACATACAGAATTACCATAAATAGTTTCACTTCTTTGTCAGCCAATGTCCTGCAACTTTAAGGGGAAGAAGACCCAGGGAATTTCGCAGCAGTCAGCCCAACTCCAATTCCCAGAAATACTCCGGAACAAATTATTGAACAATCATCTCATGTGAATCCAGGGAGATGTGAAAAAGAAAAAAAAAAGAAAAAAAAAAAAAGGAAAAAAAAGCAGAGAGAACAAATATGCCAAAAGCAGATCACATCAAAACAAACGTAATTTTCTTCACTGCCAGTGCAACTAGCTTAGTGGGCAAGGCAGAAGCAGTAAACACCTAAAGATCTTGACCGAGTCTTCTGACACTGTCCCACGTGACATTTGTCATCAGCAAAATAAGGAAATACTGCTTAGATCAGCAGTTCTCTTTGTACAGCACTCTCTAGCAAAAAGTGAGGTGTGAACTGCAGTGGAGCTTAAGCTAATAAACTCATTAGCTTCTCAGCATGCACTGTCATGGGAGGGGAGGAAGCAGAGCAAAAGGCACATTGAAAGGCATCACTGATCCTATCGCTTCCCCCTCCTCTCCAGTCATTAAATTCATGGTGCTTCTAATACACTTCGGTTTTAAACACCGCTTAGTAAGCAAAGTTATCCAAAATAAATCTGAAGATCAGAAGGTACACTAACTAATACCTCAAAGTAAAAAAAGTCCTCTGTTTTTTTCTCAAGAAAAAATTAGAACACACACTTCCCATAATAAAAAAAAATACAAAGGAAAAATGGAAATTTTTTTTTCTCATTTATGGAAACTGGAAACAAGTGTACTGCAATCTCAAAATAAATAATATGTATTATTTTCTTACTGCACTGGAGAGTGTAATGGGAAGAACTAACCAAAAGCTGCACCACGAGGTGGGACTTAAATGTATGGAAAGTAAGAGACCTGGATTTATCTGAGTATTTTTTGACTCCCTTGTAGGAAGGTAAGAGACATCAGGTAACCATTTCTCTATGTGAATCCTTGAAAACTAAGCTCAGGCAGTGAGGCTCTCCTGTATCGCACAAGGCAGTTACTTCTGCACAGAGGACAGACTCTTCTATCAGAAGAATGCCAATCTCTAGCTCAGCTGTTATTTTGCTCACCTGTTTTGTCATGAGGTGTCCTTCTGCCTCCAGTGCCAACAAATAGAGCCACAGACAATATCCAATGTGATCAAAAACTTACTGTTTTCAAGTATTTCCACTTGCAATGTCAGAATGCATATTTATGGTACAGGTCATTAAGGTTCTAATTTCATAAAGTTGTAAAAATGCAATGTTCATGAGGCCATCCTCTTTTCTTACCAATTAAGGATGCCACCCATCGTAGTAGTTTGGCAGTTAGTCCAGCCAGGTCTGTACAGCTCATGAAGCTGCTACTGATGAGCGTAAGTATCATGTTAAAAGTAGCACAGTGCAGACACGTAGACACTCACCTCAGCGTATTCAGAGTAGTGCTTGAACAGCTGTACTACAAAGACTAGCAGCTCCAGTGGAAAAAAAAAAAAAAAAGAAAAAAGAAAAAAAGTACGTTTCATCAATCTCAAGTTCTTTAAAGTTATAAAAGAGAAGGAAATGTTTTCTTTTGAAAAGTTAAAAACACCACAGAAAGGTTTCTGAAGTACTATTTACTGTTCTTCCATCCCATATTAGACTTAGGATTTCTAATAAGCTCTTGTGAGCACTGTTTTACTTTAAAAGTGTCATAGGTTTCATGAAACACATATGATAATTCTGCAGTTTTTTTATTTCAGCTTTTTTAAACAATTTTTTTAAAGTGTTTATTTTTTAATTTTTGTTACTATTTTCTAAACTCCTGTTTTTTAAAAAAAAAATAAAAAACCCTACAATTTCATCATTCTGCTCATCTGGCTACCCTACCCACCCTCCCTCCACAGACAGCAATTATAGGATAGAAACGGCACTGCATTGAAGATGCATGTCAGAAGAAGCATCTGCTTTTTTGGCAAACTCCACATTGTCAGTGGCATTGGAATTACTGCTATACTGTTTGTGACAGGGTTAGATCACAGATGGCTCTTTTGGCTGACATGGGATCCACTATGTCATTTTCTGTTTATGCAAGTTAAAAAAATAAATTGAAGAACTTGCGCCTGACCATGTAGGAGGGAGTCAATTCCTATCAAAATCTCTTTGTCTACATTGCTGGTTCCTTATGGGCAGCATATTACACCCATCACAGTAGCAGCACTGTTATTGTGCATCCCTCTACTTTAAAGAGCAGAATGTACATTTTTTTGGCAATATGACCTTTCTATTACACCAGTATTTAATAAATAAATAGCCTAGTGCAGTACATCCCAGCCTACTCGTGCTGCACTCTGACAATGCAGATGGGACAGTGCAGGCAGCTGGTTCTGGCTCTTTCTCCTACATTCCTAAATCTTAATGTTTCTCTAACAGACTACACCCACTTCGCTGCAGCCAGCATCTCCAGCTGGAGGAAAGCTGGCATGTCAGGAGAAAACAAAGAAGAAAAGAATGTAGAAAAAGAAGCCAGGTTTTTAAGACTTCACTATAAAGACTGAATCCGGATAACCCCGGGAACAGGCTCTTGTGAGCTGCATGATTTATGCTTTAAAGTAGAAATCAGTTCAGATATTTTATCCTTCCTACTCAGTTTGCAAATGTTTTTTTCTTTTCTAATTATCTAATGCATTACTGTGTTTCCAGGCCTAGCTACCGCAGAAGTATCAGCGAAGAACAAAACAGTGTAGATATGCTGCACAAGTACAACACAAAGGTTCTTGTAACACTGATACCAAAAAGGTCCAAGTCTGTTGCTCAGCAGTTTGTTATGTGCCTATGCCAGGTTACGGTTAAACTGACTTCAGTGAGAATGGCAGCATGTTCCATCGTTTTCCACAGGAATGAATGACTCTTCCAGGAGTTGGAAACAGGGAAAACATACTCAAAGCATCACTGCTCTTCCTAGTTACTCCATTGCAAGTATTTCCACAGTCCCTTATAGTAATTGCCATAGAAGTAAGGTCAGCATGATCTGTGCTAGGCTCAAAGTTCCTTTCTCTTTTTGTTACTTCTGCAATTTCAACAAGTGCCCTTGTGGTTCTTATATTCTGCAATATGATAAAACGCAGCAGACACAATTAATTATAATCAACACAGAGGAAGAGGGCATAAACAACATTGCTGGTAAAGTATTAAGAAAAGTCTCAGGTATAACTAGGAAAGCACATGCTTACTTCAAGAAACACTAATAGTGCAGATTAAATACAACTTCAGGATTTCATACCCGACTACTTTCTATACACTGGAGTCACGTAAAAGGGAAATGTAAGATACTTTTTACAATTATTTCAGCGCAAGTCAAAGTAAGAGCTTGTGCTAAATTTGCCACGGTATTTTGACATTCAAGGAGCCCATGGCCGAGACCATATTGCTACAAGTGGTGTATGTATATACACATATACACACATACACACACACACACATTAATACAGGGTCTGACACTGAACTTGCAATTCTTTAGGGCAGGGTGACCACATCTCCATAAATGTGATTCTCCCCCATGGCAAAACCACTGAACTGAACAGAAGCAGCCAAGTATTATTAAATTAGCAATCCAGTCATTTTTAGAACAAGAATGAGACTGGTAGCAGCTCTTTAAGTCAGACTCATTATGTGAGGAGTTGTCAGTTTTCTGCACTTGCACACATTGGCCTGGTTCCACTCTCACCCAACGGTTCTGCATTCATTCCCGCAAGCTGAAAATCTGTCCAGGAGTTTTATGCATTCCAACATTGTATAAAGCTGACAGACCAGAAGACACAACTGTACAATGTTGGCAAAACTTTTAAACATAGGGCTTTTCCACAGAGACCAGGGAACAAACTCTGCGTGGTTTGCACGCTGCGACACGCATACCAATTTTTCTTCAGATTTTAATGAGAATGTGTGTTGTGCATATGAGACTGCAAATTAAATTCCTGAAGTCTTCTAAATGACTCTCCATACTCTCCATGGTTTCCTAAAATAAAACATTGAAGTTCAAATCTCATTAGGAAAGAACTGGAGTTGAACTTCATTGCTTTCAAAAAAAACATCTGCCTCTTGCATCGTTTCCCACTCAGGAGGGGAGTGTTGCAAACACCATGCAAGCTGCCTTGCAGTATGGGTGAGACATGGCAGGAGTCCTTAAAGTTTTTCATTAATGCAACTGTATTATTGCAGTTATGTGTGCGTTAACAACTCCAGAATGGACAAGCTGTTAGCTGTATTCTCATGGAAGACGATGAATGCCATAATGATTTAAGCATGCCTTAACCAGCAAAAGCAATTTAAAGCTAGAGCAGAGAAAAAGCTGTGTGCAGGAAGACCTGAAGTTAGCATCAAGGACAACTGTTTCTAAGGTTTTGGGGCCAATGGATAACAGTCAACTTTTGACATATCTTGCTCTATTATACAGCTACACTAAAGACCACCATATCTAGCCTTTTTGGCGAAGTGTTTACTGTAGCATATTCAGTGTAAGTGGCATAAAAGGTCCATTTTCTACGTGTGTATGACATAATACAGTCACACACAGGATACCCTCTGCTCTTCAGGTCTGTCATGCCCAGAATGATTTGCACAACTTTCCCTTGTGTAACACATGGAGACTTACCCATGTGCAGGCACCACAGAACAAATTACAGTTAGTTTAGCATGACAAAAGCAGCTATGTTTAACTCCTGGGAAAGACAGAAACAAGAAAAGCTCATCCAATTGATGAACAGTTCAGATACCAAATACTTCTCTGTGGCTGCTATTACTACGGAAAACGCTGCTAAGATGGTATAGACAACTTAGGATGGCCTCAGCTGATCAGGAAATAGTAGCAGAAAATGTAGCTTGACAAGCGGCAAGAAACTATGAATGTTTCTCTGAGTTACCACCACCCTGCCCTTTTGCCCTTAAAAAGTCTCTGTGTGAGTATACACACATAGAGCCTCTACATTATTTTAGATTTGAGTGTCTCATCTACTCAAATCTTGAACCAAACTACAGGTTGTCTGAACACTGAGGACAAAGTCAGTATCATGCACTTTCTACTTTCCCCTTCCACAAGCTTTTATGATCTGCTTTCTTAAAACCATGTACTCTGAAGAATACAAGGAAAATGTTATTTGGACAACTTTCTCCTGGAAAAGATGACAAGGAAGTCTTAATTCTCATGTCCAGATGTCTCCAAATTCCTAACCTGCAACTGTAGCTTGGTTTAGTTTCCTAGAACTTGAAGGGAAGCATTTTCTTCTCCCGTTTCCTATCAGCATGCCAATTACATCTCACAGTACTCTGTGATTATGCTCTTCAACATCTTTTTCCTCTCCCCAGCTAAACAATTTAATGCACAGGATTGGAAAAAACAGCACTTACTTTGTTTCTCTAAGGACAGTTTCAGATGTTGTAGTAATACACATATAACTTGTTTCATTATCGGCATGCTTAATGGAGAGATCACTTTTCCAGCACAATTTGAGGAATCGGGTACTAGGACACCCCAGAATACAATGTTTACTATAGTACAAATACTATTTAACGCCATTCAACTTGGATCCAGCAGGGCTTGTTGGCATTTGCTCAGCATCAGTCTCAACAGATCCAAGCTGTTTCTAGCAAAACTATTCTGTTGTTTGACGAAAGCCAGTTCAGGCAGCACGTCTATCCCCCACCACCCAGAGAAATTGCCTTTAGAAGTCTGTTTAAAGCACAAAGTTGCTGAGTACTGATTTAAGACAATCGGTGGGTGAACTTCTGAATTTTAAGCCATAAATAGGCACATAACACATTTTAGATTAAAATTAGCAGTTAGGAAACTTAACGAATTAGTAAATCAAATCCCCTTTTTTGAAGTTACTTAAAATGTAAATATCTTCCTAAACGCAAGTAGTCGAGGGTGCACAGATGAGGAGTAGTCTTTTTATACAGTGAATTGCCTTAAATTCACTGCAACACTGTGAACACAACTGTTCCATCAAATCTGGGGACTTGATAAAACATAGCAAGGAGTTTGCAAAGATCAGCATAGCAAAATTCAGCACATGAGCCTGTGTCTATACATAGTAGTTTGCTTCTCTTTATAAATAAGGAAACCAGTATTCCTTCAGTAGGATGAAATTCTTGAAGTTGCAAAGGTAGGCAAGATTAAAACTGAAGATTCATACATAAGAACTAGGGCAAGATTTTCAAGGGTAGATAACTTTTGCTGGAGCTTCCCAGGAGGTGATTAGATGCATGTAAGGGATGATTTGCCTGTGCTGACACATGGCATTGGGTCAATTAAGAACAGCACTGAAAGCTGAAATCTTTTAACTGTTATTGATAGGGTGTTTTAACACAGAAAGCCAATTCCTGATAAAATTGTGAAGTAGAAACTGTACTTTGAGAGATCTAGGACATGTAGATAGGGAAAGGGAAAAGGGTGCTATAAGAAAGTCAAAAAGCTGTAACACTGGTGGTTAGATCTGCTGGTCTGGTAAGCTGGCTTTGGTAAAGAACAAAGATGACTTTGCTGGCCCTGTTAGCAGCTCAGCTTTCAAGCCAACCTCTCCTTCAGTTTGGCTAAGAAAACCAAAGCGCAATGGAGACAACTGCTGCCCCGTGTGTCTCAGTTAAATCAGCTCTGTGATCTGGATTGCCCCGGAGCCACAAGTGTGAAAAAAGGCAGAAGGGACAGGAACAAGATAGAGACATGACTGATAGTTCAGAATGTTGCTTTTTACCATTGGTGCCGACTCATTAAAGTGGTAACAAAACAGCATTAGGCTGTCAAACAATCAGGAATTAAAACAACTTTGCTTTTTCATAAACAACACTACTGCAGCAAATATATGTAGTACCTGTATCTGTAACTAAGCTTTACAAATAAGGCAACAAGCAGCATGCACAAACCTGTCTGCTAAACTTTGGTGAAACCCTGGGCACATACCACATGCACCAATGTTGCTATGGCCCTAGGGTCAGATTTTCCTTATCTGAAACATACCCAGTCAGTCTTTTCTCATTCTTTAAAGGATCATGTTTTGGTAGATGCTTATCACTTATTAGATCCAATACCTTCTGACTGCTGAAAACATTCTATTTTCTCTTTACAAATTACAACCTTCCCAAAATCCTTGTGCATGAACATCCAAGAAAACATGTATGCTTATGTATTATTTGTCATTCCTTGTTCTCCTTGAAATCTATAATTTATATTTGAATAATGCAATCAGAAGAGCTATTCTAACTCACTCCCACAGTACTCATCAATTTTCCTCCCATTTTGCATTCTAATTTGAAACTTCACTATTTGGTTTGAGCCAAGAGAGAAACTTTTCCTTCGCAAACTACAGTTTTATCTCATGCACATAGCTTTTAACTCTAAGAGACTTTTAATTCTGAAATAGAAGTCAGCTTAAGTGGTGAAGAATAGAATTCAGGTGTCAAACTCATACATCATAATAAAAGCAACAACTTACTCTAAAATTAAAAATCATAGTGCATAATAATTAATGACTCCTTTTTCATCCAGAAACATGGTTCTAAAGGTAAGTTACAGTATGCTTAGCAAATGCGGAATGCCGTTCTTTGGTGCATATTAGAAGTTAAAGAAAGCAACACTCCAAATAGATGCTGGGTTGAGTGTCTGACTGCACAATGAATCATTTTCATAGATGCTACAGATCACTTAATTCTGAAATGAAAAAATACAAGAATTAGATAACACCTCGGAAAGCTTCCGGATATGATACTAATACAACATTTTAAATATGAGGAATTCAAGTGCCAAGATGAACCAGTCCTGGCAGCACAGATAATAGTCTCAGACATATAAACAGTTACAGCTAAACTCACAGAAGTGATACCAGCAGTGCTTACAGCAGTCACCAATGAATTCAGAAGCCCATGCAGTTAGCAGGGCATACATGAGCACAGCTGGCACATACAACTGCAGCACCTGCATTAGAGAGCCTCCATCTCCGGAAGGGGAAGAGACATTTCACTTGAACCATGCCTAGTGCTATTTATGCCTAGAGATGAAGAACACCATGTCAAACACTGATCAGGAATAAACCAGTTCAGTTGGGCACAGAGCCCAACTCATCCACAGCTTTATTAGTCATGTTCTTGTCCCTGGTACAAGAATTCAACTGAGGAATCACACCTCTGAATGCATTCGAAAGTTACAGATAAAGGAAAATACTTATGATAAGTACACCTAGAATTGATAACTGCCTTTAAAACACTGCAGTGAAAGAGAATCTGCCCAGCTAACAGCTAGCATTTTGACATAAATTAACCACTTGCCTCTACTGACTGCACAACTACAGTCCCTAGGCAACTGCTTTCAGGTTTGTCCTACACTGCGGCCATTTTATATTTTTCCATAAGAATATTCAGCTCCACTTTTCGTAGTTGCAATCCTACCCTTGGAGCTTATCAACCTGCAACCACTGCATGTTTAACACTAATACTGAAAGTCGCCATTAGTTTGCTACAACAATCAGAGTAAATTGAACTTGAAAGACTACACTGCATTTCCTAAAAGAATAAACTAAATATTTGAATTTATACAATTTAATTGGATTTCAAAATTGAAATAGGACAACAAAATCTTGGAATAAGGACTTCACAGAGGAGAGGAAAAAAAAAAAAGACGTTAATTTAGTAGGAAAGGTCACAAAACCACTAAAACCATAAAGATAAAAATCCTGCAAAATCTAGGCCAAGGAACTTCAGAGTTATTCCCGTTCTGAGTAATATTTTCATGGTCAAAGTCTGCCTTTTTGCACATTAAACTTCTGCTTAGAAATAAAGACAACTATTGTTAACAGAAAAATAAAACCTACTCCTTTATAAAACTAGAGTTCTAGACAGTTTCACCAGTTCAGTTTCCTTCCAAAACAAACTCTGCCACTGTTATTAATCTGTAAATATCAGTAATAGTATTCACAGGAACATTCTCACAGACAGTAAAGAAACTACTCGCCCAGTAAATGACAGTCAGAATTTGAACATTAAGTTCTAGCATTCTGAGTAGTCTGACCTATCCTGAGCTTTAGAGGACAGACTTAAACATATATCATCTCGATTACGTGTGCATCCTGGGGGTGGTGTCGATGAGAAAATGAACATGAGCCGGCTTCAGTGTGCACTCGCAGCCCAGAAAGCAACCGTATCCTGGGCTGCATC
>JBCJKH010019613.1:0-22215 GCA_039877255.1 Loriculus beryllinus
TAAATGCTCCATCCCCAGCAGTGTTCAAGGCCAGGTTGGGCAGAGCCTTGGGTGACATGGTCAATGGTGAGGCATCCCTGCACATGGCAGGGGGGTGTAAATAGATGATTTTAAGGTACTCTCTAACCCAAACCACTCTGTGAGTCCATGCCTTCATCCCACTCCAGAAGAGCAGTGGTCAAAGCACTAGCAGAGTGAAAGTTTCCAGCTTGTGTTCATGCTCCTTAGCTTAGAAGGCAACAGTTCACAAAGGTTTCTACCCAAGATGGATAATAAGGGTGAATTGCTGCTGTGTGGTGTCTTAGATAGCACCAGTCCCTCTTAGGGCAGAAGAGATCATCTACAGTTTGCCACATAAGATGATTACACAAAAGACTGTATCATTACAGGTATGATGAAGCAGCAGGGATTCAAAAAAAAAACCACAAAACAAACATAAAACATACATACAGACGTTGCAGAGAGTTCTTACTCATGCTGTCTTCTCCATATGACAAGAGGGGCAGCTTTTGGGTTTTAGCAGCACAAGAAAGAAAGGGGAGAGGGAAATCTAGACAGACATCTTCAAGGACATCTACATATGAAATTTATTGTTTAATACATTTTGGTTTAATAGATCTTTTAATCTACTGTGAAGAATATTTCATAATGCCTAAAATATGAACATCCACTGTTTCGGCATCCCTCAGGATTCCATCTCAGGCAGTCACATTTTAACACTGCTAGAGGCTAGTCTGAAAATAAACAAACCACAACACACTAGTTCCTGTTTTAACCAGTCACTGCACCCGAATTTTACGTTAATCATTCTTTCTATGCCTGCAGAATATTAATAAAGTAGATGCTGTCATGACCAACATCTGCTGGCTAAACAGAGGCCACATGAGGAGGAAAAGAGAACTTCAGAAGGGAACTGAAGGACCAGACTGAGGTTCCAAATTCTCCTTCCCCACTTTTCCCTCTTTATTGCTTTTGGTATTCGGTGAAGTAATTGCTGCATGCTTCATTTGGGTATGCCCACTGGTTCTATAAATGGCATCTTTGCCATTTCCACAGCAAAAAGAAGTAGGAATCTCTGCTTGTGTACATTTTGAGGTGCAAAGAAAAGGAAGTATTTCTTATCTGTAAACACATTCAGGCCCACATCTGCCTTCTCTAGTAGGACACTCTGAGATCCTGAATTTTTATAACACAAAAAGCTTGGCATCAGCATTCTTTCCCTCTGAAGCTCCAGACATGGGAAAATGCAATTCAGATGTTAGGTATATTAGGACTGCATTTTTATTATTACTTGGTTCAGTTCAGAACAGACTGTTTACTACTTTCCAACTGCTCTTATGTCTTGCTTAAAGAAAGTTAAATGGCATTCAAAACATCCTGCAAACGAAGACATTAAAATGTTAAAGGCAGATTTACCACAGCATTCCTTGAAAACTTCAACTAGAGAGGGATTGGCATAGTTTAGTGAAAAAATGTTGACCATAAGGAAGAAGCTAAGTCACATGAGACTTGTGCATAGGGACAATGAAAGGTTAACATGCACATTTTTAGAAGCAAAATAATTACATTAAGTTCATATACTATGTAATCAAAAACTCTTACCGCAACAGACAAGATTACTTACATAGATCAGTCCTGAGTAGTATCTCTCCTTTAAGTTGTGAAGAACAGAAGCCTCATTCAGGCATGTCAGCTCTGCCATATCTTCTACTTTGGAGAACTTGGGAGGGTTCATCTTCTGGATGTCATCCTTATTTACTTTCACTCTCTTCCCATTCTCTGCCAGTTCCACCACGGCCTCATCTCCTACTTCTTCCTTCAAGCTGGCTGCCTCAAACCCATTCTTCTCAGAGGGAACCCATACCAGCTTCTTAGCTGCCCAGTCAGCCTGAGTCAGAGGGTTATTAATGATGTTTTTGTCCACATAAAGGTACTTATCTGCATCTCGTTGCGACATTGTGTTTTAGAATTGGGGACCTGTGAAAAGAGAAGGAAACAAAATGTATATATTTTTAAAGCCTTAAGTTGCCTTGCAAATCCCTTGAGGCAGGCAGGCACATGCTAAGTACTTCAAGTCCCTGGTCATCAGAACATGCCTACCCCTCCTTTAGTTTCATGTTAGGAAGCACTGGTAAGTTGTCAAACTTCCAATAAGGTCAAGATTTTGCTTGCCAAGAGGACACAAAAAAAAAACCCAAACCCATAAACTAGCAAGTGGCTAAAAAACTCCAACAAAACACTGACCCTTAAGTATGTGAAAGCCATTACTGGGCAGAAAAGAGAATGTACATTAAAGTAGCAAGCATCAAACAACTTGTAAGATGCGCCAGTACTCATAGCATGAGATACTATGTCAATAATGTTCAGTTCAAGATTAGCCCTTCACTGCTCTATTTGGTAAAGACATTAGAAATATGTTTAATCAACAGCTTTATTTCCTATCTCCTGGTTCTGATAAATAACCAGCCAAATACCACAACTTCTTAGAAATGCCACAAACCAGTCTAGACAATACATGAGAGGCACTCTGCTTCTAGAAGGCATCATCAATAATTTGAGGACAACAGTTAAGACCAACATCAAATACTTTCCATCACCAGCTTAGTAGCAATACCAAGCCCACCAATTAGCATCTCTTTTCTAGATCATGTTCAGCAGCAGAATACCTCCAAGACAGTAATAAAATAAACCTGCGGCCAGGAAATTTTACAACTCCAAAATCCTTCTATGCAGCTACAGTCAGGTAAAGGAAAAAGTACCACCCCTACAAAAAGGAGATTTAGGCAGCATTCTCAGAAAACAGCACCCTAGATTTAGTGTTTTATCAAAAACAGAACATTACTGCCATGGATTTTCCAGTTTATAAGGCAGTGATTTTATTGGTGCCATTCAGAAATCCTTTCAATCAGAAGAAAGGACTGTATGCGTCAAGGCCCATTGATCATGTAGCCACAGCCTCTTTACAAGGTCCCATAAATACTACTTGTTGGATCCTTCCTCACGAAGATACCAGTGTCCTCAACATGTTTATCATAACTTGGATAGAAGCTAAAGCACTTTATCACCAAAAGAACAGAAAATTAAAATATCAATATTCATGTCACTGGAGGCTGTCAGGAGCTCCAGGAGTAACCTTTCTACAGAGCAAAACCAGCCTGCAAATTACAAGGTGAAATCTTACTATAGATACTGAGAGCAGGACAGAAGCAGTTCAACTCCCAAAATACACATGAGAGCAACAAGAGATGCTGAGTCCCAGCATTAGCAAGCTGTGAATGAAGCCAGAAAAACATCAGCTATAATAATGATGGGCACACATGCCCACACCAGTCATTTGTAAGCATGTAGGGAAATTCCTTTCAACAAATGCATCACTGTAGGTGGTATGCAACTTTGTGCCAGAGACTGTATGGCTAGCTGTATATTCACAGTCAAAAATTCTTTAGCAAAGAGAAAATTACTCTATAAATAATTGTTTCATTTAGCTTGGGTTTCAAATCTTTGTCCCAAGCCTTACAGGATATGCCAAGCAGCTATCCCACACTTTACCTCATCTCCCTTTCCCCACAGGGTCACTGACACTTCCACCTCAATCACCACAATAGTGACTCTCAGAGCAACCCTCATCCTGGCTTTTCATCTCTTTTGTTGAAGCCCCAGATTTTAATGGGTACATGATGAAGAGACTTGTTGCAGAGGTAAGATGCAGCAATCAAGAGTCTGCCATGAAAAATCTGAGTTCTCAAGAGAGCTGCAAGACCACCCTACAACAGCTAGCCCGGCAGAGTATTTAGGAAATAGAGAAGACTAAGAATTCAAGAAAAGCTATTGGGACTCCATGACATTGCAGAGTATCATCTGCACGCTGTGGTCAAAAGGTTAAAAAAAAAAAAAAAAGGGAGGGGAGAAGAGAAGGGAGAATAAGAAAAACAAGAAATAAATATTCAATTGTGTTCAGAGTTGTATCAGGTTTGGCAAGGCAACAGCTCTGTTCTACCCTCCATTACAGAGTTTCCTGCCTATGCAACTCCCAGAATCTAACCAGTTGCCTTTTTTGGCTATAATCAGGCAGGACATAGAAGCAGTATGCTTCAGCTAAATTCAGTTTCATCATTTCCTGAGGAATCCTAAGTAACCAGCCATCTGAAGTGTCCTACGTTACACTGAAACATATTCCTCACTTCCTTACTGTGGAAATACATGCATTCAATACACCTTGGAGATTTCTTCTGTGATAAAGGCTAATTCTTTTTTTTTGTAAGAAATACATAAGACCACAATAAATCTTTTAAAGGGTATCTTGAAAGCCAGTTCTAGAGCTGAAGAGAACTAAGGAGATAGCTACAGAGAGGTTAATCAAATTCCTCACAGGAGGAGAAAGCTGAATTATCTTGCACACAGCAAGACTGCATTCTTCGGCCAATACAGGATCTTTCTATATCATATGTCCCTTCTTATTCCCAGAACTGAAACCAAAATCTTTCACAGCAAGAAGATAAATAGCCTAACACAGCTATTCTAAAAAATCTCACCAAACACTAAGAGTTTTTTTATGCCAGTACTACCAAAGGAGATTCTGAGATGGTCTGCACCTCAAACTTTAATCAGACTTGAAAATTTGCTGCATGGCAGCAGCAAACAGTCTTGTTATCACCGTTTCATATGGTCTAGAACAGAATCATCAGGTACTAAAACTAAAAAAAACCTGAGGATCATGCTAAGATAACATGGTATTAGTGCTATTCTCAAGGCTGACTTAAAACCCACAGGGCCTCTAAACTAGAAGTACCACAAACCAACCATTAATTTGTCTTCTCCACAAGAGCAGTACCAGAGGAATCAGATTCAGCAAGTTCCATCTCATGGGCTGCAAAATTTATCTTCCTAGCTTAGGCTGCGCTTCACTGGGCATTTCTAAAAAACCCTGAAGTGGTGAAGGAAGTGAGCCCAGTAAGCTCTTACAGTCTCACAGCAACTCCCAATGATTGCAAATCATTGCCATTTTAGGAACAAATTAGGAAGCTATTTGTTTGCCTAGTAGCTTGCATTTGGGGTGTAGATTATCATGTGGGGCAAGGACATTTATCTTTACATGGCTATTGTGCAACTGTCAGAGGAGAATACCGTTAACAATATTCTTTTTGATGCAACAACAGTCTATGGCTTAGAAGACCAAAAAATACAGAAGGAAGACAGACCATCCTTGTTTTGAGTTTAAATGCCTCCTTCCTAGTATTGTTTCCAAATATGAAATGCTACAGTCACTTCCCTGTTAACCCAAGATGCTTCCTTATTGTGGTTCATAGCAGTCTGAGGAACAGGCTGGTCAAACATTGCTTCTTTTTCATTATTTCACGTGCCAAAAGACATTCTTTTGCCATTTAACTAACTACATAATTGCCACAATGATGCCATGCAGTTACAGATGGAGGCAAAGCAATCTCTACAGTCATAAATAGGATGGGACCAAGATATTGACAATATTTAGTCCAACCTTGAAAAAAAAATAAATAAATCCTTTGCATACATATTTCCCTACAGATTCTTTTGAGATGAACAAATTAAACACTGGTTTTAATTTAAGATGCCATGCATTCTCTTAACTAGGCAAAATTAACCAAAACCCTCATGTGAATACAATCATACAGACAGAAGTTTGCCTTAACCTCCTACAGTTCCATAGCCTTAAGGCTATGAGACACTTCACACACTCTTCTCCCTATTTAAAGTACCAAGTGCTTCCCAAAAAGCTGGAAATAAACACCTGGCTGGCTTGGAAAAGTCTAAAAGATGCCTCTGCTATAAAGCCCCTTCCTTCTGATCACAGTGTTAAACAACTGCTAGAAGCATAGAACATTATCTGTTTGCAATTTAATTTTCCAGAACTATTTGTATTATTCCCTCCTCTCTCCCCAATGTTTACTCTGTCAGCAGCCACAGAATTGTTTCTGGGACTGAGCCATTGCTCAATGAGAGCAGCTTGAGCTATGGTAAACTACCGAGGTAATGGCTGAAGTAGCAATAGAATTAGTATATTCAGAAAAGCATCAACAGCAACAGCTAAAGCATCCCACTTACTAACAAGTATCAGAGCACTAACTAGGCAAGGAAAGCACTTCTAGTTAGAGTCATATGAACTGCCATTAAAGTGGGGATCTCCACAACGTTCTTTTGAGGCTTCAGCCTCATTAATATACTGAAATAGGCAGTTTTAATCACACATCATTTGTCTGCTTTGATTTACTACTAGAAGTTTGTGAAATACTAGGCTGCATAAAATAGACACATACATGCACTGTACACTTGCTGATTCAGATCACCATTTCAGAGCCTTGCTGTAAGACCGAGCCTGTGTGAAAAGGGACATACATTACTAGAAGCTTTCTTTTGCTTCAAATCCAACAGTAAGGCACTGCTATAAAAACTTTCTATGATTTCACATTAAATGATCACACACACATGGTTTGTCTAATGGCCTTTATACTAGCAGTGGAAGAGAACTACCCTAAAGATAAGGGTGACAAATAGAAAACACATATAGACTAGAATTAAAGTTAACATATTAACTTCCCTTTGTTTACACATTTACATTTTAAAAGTATTTCAGGAACACAATTCTCATGCTATCTACTTCTAGCAGGTTGTGAGAGAATGCAATACAAAAAGTCCTCTCACAGACAGGGAACATGCGTGATTTCTACCGGCAAGACAAGACTTTTACACTAGAAAACTACACCACTATGCTTACAGACCCATTTCAGTTACAACCAAGTTGTCCTCAGTGAAGAAAGTTGATTCTTTATTAATACGCAGCATTTTAAAAATAAGCTGACTCTGAGAAGCAGCTAATGATTCAAACTAAGTTTGCTCAGTAACATTTATATGATGGGAATCCTCACTAAGCATACAATCTGAACAGCCAATACTTGCATTATTTTTGCAGACTCAACTATTTCACTTTCCCAGCCAGCTGAATACAGTTCATCAAATCAACACAGTTGCATGCAGTGCAGCTAGAAAGCACAGCAAGTAGACTTCTGTGGCCGGACTGCCTACAGTGACCATGAACTGACAACATCAAAAAACAAAACCTCATCCACCAAAAACCTCTCCCTGTAAGTCCCTTGGGTTCACTTAGAAAGTGTTCAGATCTGTTTAGTTAGGACATACTAGGCTGACACTTCACAGCTCCATGTGCCAGGATGTTTATGGGAAAGAAAACTGTGAAGTTACTTAGCACAAACTTCTCCAATGTGTAAGCAACACCTATAAATACATTAAAAAAAAATAAAGAAAAAAGTTCTGGATCATCAGTGAAATTGAAATGTGAGAAATGAATCCCACTGGGGTAGTGGTAAGGGGAAAAGCTGGCAGGAGGCTAAACTGATGGGCCGGTGATACCTGCTTGCTTCTCAAGTTCAATATATTGTGACACATCAGTATTTGATGCTTGAGACTGAACTCAAAGAATCACAAGTTTCAGCTATCTCACAAGGGAATACAGCATCAGACAAGTACAAGAATTTGCCATTAATACTCCCTCATAGATAGCTTCCCAAGCTGAAAGCTTTCAGCTCCACTCCGCCTTTGTGTTCAGAATGCCATGCTGCCACGCAGTCATTTCTTCTAGCTTTATTTGTACTCATAATGACTGCTATTAGCTCACTGTAGTTCACTGCTTTCCTCTCTAGTCACAGTCTGACGCACACAATACATTGTTGAAAGCTTTATTTCACAACTGGAATGCAGATTGCTGGCAATTATTCTTGCATATTCAGTTTGACTGTAGTGCTGCCCAGACTTGCAGCTACCATGTTTATTACTGTAAGTTAAACTTAAGGTAGAGCACTAAAGTGCCCTCTTTGCATGTGCAGGGCTCCAACAATAAAGAATCTAATTATCTAATGTATAAATGATACCTGCATTATACAAAAGCGATGTGCTGACCAGACTACATGCAAGACAGAAGAATGAAGTTAAAGGGAATTCCTTATCTTCCAAGTGGCCTAAATGTACCAAGCACACATCCTCAGACAAACATGGAATAAATGTTTCTTGGTTTCTGTATGTCCAGCCTTCTTCAGCTGTCAAGTACCACTTTCTGGTATGTGTGAAGCAAGCTCTTGCATATTCTACTGCAACAGCTGACACAGGAGGTTTGCACTGTGAAGCTGGGACTTTCCATGGCAAATTGCAAAGGCCACAAAGCCGCAAACAATTAAGACACTGTCCTTACATGCCACTTAGTAGTTACCTTTTCTCTTCACTGGGTTCAAATGAATGGCAAGACCGGGAGAACAGAAGACACAAGCACAGCACCTGTAGATGCAATGTGAATCAATGCTAATCTGAAGAGGCTAGTTTTGGGTACCAAAGAGTGAAAGCAGGATGGTGCAGCCTTCACCACAGGGTATACAAGCACAGAAATTATCTCGGCCAACCTCACTGCATACCATAAAGAAACTAACCACTGAAGGGTATGAACAAATACAGGCAGGCATAGCTTCTCTAAGTAAATGCTAAGGAGGGGACACTTGCCCCTATTTTATTTGCAACTTCTCAGTTCAGTGAGACACAAAGACCCACTACATGGCACCAATAAAGTTAATCAGTTCTATGAAGCCTGTGCACATTGTTTAAACACACCAAGCACTGGTTTAGGGAGGGGGAGGGTAGCCTTCTGTTGATTTCAAGTCCAGTCTTTAGCATGACAAAGCTAGGCTGGCTGCCACCCAACCCCATTCACTTGGAATAAATATTCAAAGTTTACAATCCCACATAATACACTTTCTGCAACTGTTGTTTCTCATTAGCGCATGTACAGTACATGCCTTCTCAGCAGAGGAGAGAATTCCTCTTCCAGAGACAGTGTGCCCACAAGGAAAACATTCCAGGGGGAGAACGCATTCTTTGTGACCATTCAGCAAAGTAATCCCACTTAAGGAGACAGCTGTAGTTCAGAAAACTGCAGCCCATCCTGGCTGTTCAAGCTGATTTGCTGCAAGACTTGTTTTTAGGAGACATAATGGACTGTAAAAGTTCTGATCAGGCATGCAGAATTCCCTAAGGACATTGCATGAGAGGGGAAAGAAGAGCTTGGAAAGTTTCAGCCTGTCCTTGTTACCTCAGGGTCACTTTTCATGCCTTCCCTAATATTCTGATTTAAGACTAAAGAGATATCTACCAAGAACTTTGTGACACTGAAGTGGAAGAGAGCTCTTCCAATACACAGTTCTGTATCAATTAGGTCTCCCTATCATCTTTGTCCACTCCAGGTTTCATTTCATCACAAGAGGGACAAGGAACAAAGCAATCACACCTCAATACAGACAGCAAAACCACAGTTCTTTCAGTCTTTTAGAAAAAAGTATTTCACATGCATGTAGCTTCTCTAAATACTCACGCCTCAACCTACTGTGCCAAACTATGACTGGGTACAAACTGCCTTCTACTATATCCCATATTTCTATTCTTGTTTCAAATAGTTCTGCTCTGCCATTAACAACAGCTATTAGGGATGGTAAGCAAAAACCCTGACAGAGAAGTCTACCATTTTTACAGGTCCATATTTGATTCTCAACTCTTCTAGCCATACATACAGATTAATTAAGAAGATCCACCTCTGATTATGAAGGTGATCTTGGAGGTAGGGGGCAGGAGGAGAGGAGGAGAGTCACTCTGGACATGAGAACAGCAACTCCTCCACTGAAGGAAAAGCTACGTAGTCTTTAGCTCCAGGATGTATAAGGAGACCAGGTTGAAAACAACCTTGCAGAGAATAAATACCAAATTCAAGATGGTCTCAAAAACTTTGAAACATTCAGATTGCAACATTTCCCTGTTGTGTTCAACATCTTGCACAGCATCGCGGCTTCCTACATAGGTATCCATTATAAGCAATGTCCTAGAGAAAGCCCCCAGTGTGGCAAAGCAAACAGGAACACTTGCCCAGTCTGTACATCTCAGCCTCAGGCTAGTTCTCTGGTTACATTGTTCCTTTCCTTATCTGTGCTTTCTTCCCTAAATGTCAAATACATCAGTGTTTAAAAAGGAACAGCATTAGGCACCTCTTATTTTAGAATTCACCCAACCATGCCCTCTGGTCTATGTGTCCTGAAGTGTTGATTTGTGTTTTAGAGAAAATAGACCCATCTTTCAGTCTGAACTGAGTACAAGCAAGGGCACTTGAAGTACAATCTTGGCTATATGGGCATACAAAATTTTCTCTATTCTGGTATTAGAAGACTTAAAAAAAAAAAGAAAAAAATTACCCCCTACTGACATCCTAGTGACATTCCATGGGCCCAATAAGAGAAGGCAAATATAACTTGGAAGTTTCCAACAAAGTTTTGCTTTCTGGCATAAGAGAGTAAAATTCAACATAAGGAAACACTGACCACAGAGTAGCAGAATTGTTTCAAGTGTTTCCTTCATAGTTAACAACATTCTCCACAACCATATAGACTATAGTGCTATGCTGGTGAGGCCCTGACACAGGTTGCTCAGAGCAGCTGTGGCTGCCCTATCTCTGACATTGTTCAAGGACAGGTTAGACAGGGCTTTGAACAACCTGGTCTGGTGGACAGTGTCCCTAGTTTGTACTTGATGACCTTTAAAGTCCCTTCCAACTCAAACCATTCTATTATATTCTTCTCCTTATCTACACAAGTAACAGTTAAACCATTACTGCAGTTATACCAATTCTGTCATGAAAAAGTACAATACAACACGGCAATATTTATCAGTTAAATCTCCACTAAGTTTTCAGAGCAATAACGACCTAAATTCTACCTTTATTGTTCTGCTCATTAGGAAAAAACTTTAAATTTGCCATTCAAAAAGATTAACTTCCACATGTGGAGGAAGAAGATAAACTATCGATTATCTATATGCCAGTGCTGTGCAGACAACATGTAGACAATTTTCATAAGTTACACCAATTTTTCTAATAAACTGACAATCCTTTTTTTAAAGAAAAAAATTACTAATACATCTTTCTCATTGTGTGTTCTCATTGTACACTTCATAGAATCATAGAATCGTTAGGGTTTGGTGGAAGGACCTTAAGATCATCGTTAGGTGGAAAGGACCTTAAGATCATCCAGTTCCACCCCCCCTGCCATGGGCAGGGGCACCTCACACTAAACCATGTCACCCAAGGCTCTGTCCAGCCTGGCCTTGAACACTGCCAGGGATGGTGCATTTACCACTTCTCTGGGCAACCTGTTCCAGTGCCTCACCACCCTCACAGCAAAGAACTTCTTCCTTATATCTAACCTGAACTTCCCCTGTTGAAGTTTAAATCCATTACCCCTTGTCCTGTCACTACAGTTCCTGATGAACATTCCCTCCCCAGCATCCCTATAGGCCCCCTTCAGATACTGGAAGGTTGCTATGAGGTCTTCACACAGCCTTCTCTTTTATTTCATGACAAAGAGATAAAAACATCTTTATCTCTGAATAATAGAAATTAAGACATCTGAACAACATCTATGAAGAATAAAATATATTAAGTGATTGCTAAAAAAATGTAGCTCCATTAATAATTTTAAAAAAAAGGTATTTCTTTGACTAGTGCAGAGACATTTATAAGCAAAAACTAACTAAAATGGTTTTCTAGCTACCTGCAATCAGCAACTTATGAACTAATTTGATTTTGGATACCTTCATCTCAAATCCACCCCTCCCTCATCTGTTCTACCAATTGTGAAACACATAACTACCCACTCCCCCAAGCACACAAAAAAAGAGTTAAGAAAAAAAGCCAAAGAAAAATGTCAGTGCCTTCCTGTACATTTTGAACTACAAATTACATGGCCAAAACGGAAGCCAGAAAGCATTTTTCATAATCTACATTTAAAAAGCTGTCAAAAGCCAATTTACCTCATCAACCAACTAATTCCAAGTGCTTAGGCAGGAACTTTCTCAGCCAGTTCACTGGTTTGACTTCACTTTACACTCTGTATTTGTTACCAAGTTCTTAGATTTAAGCATCTTACATTTGTTCAACTCTGCCCAAACCCTAAGATAAGCTATCAAGTTAAGAAAAGAAGCACCGTGAGTGAAAATCAATTTGTGCTCACACATTTAAAAATAACTGATTTTATCCATTGTGAGCACACCATATGAATCTCTTGCACTAAATGACAAGCAGACCTACAGTGTAACAGTCCCTACCAAAAAGACCTTACTGACTAAAAATTTACCTACAAACTGATACAACAGTTGGTTTAAGTCAGTTACATTTGGAGAAAAAATAGCAACTGAAATAAATTAAATTCAAATTTTGCTGTAGGTTTCCTTTTTTTTTCCTTGGCTATTTAAAACAACAAGTATGCCAATAAAACTGCTGAACTGAGTGTTGGCCAGAACCAAGTTTAACCAGAGTCTAATCTACAGCACCTCCAAGGCTGATTTAAAAGAGCTTAAATTTAAGTGAACTGGTGAAGTCTTGACCTTAAAAGAAAAACACAGATGAATGTACTCTCATCACTACAAACAATAAAAAAGGGAGTAAACTATTACAAGAGCACGCTTTAAATCTTAGATTTTAAACAGGAAGCTGCCCAACAGGGTAAAAAAAAAAAAAGTCTGATTGCACAAGACTGTCAAAGTTGAGTGCAGAATTTCTCTAAACCTCTTTTCTTACAAGTCCAAATGCCTACTTTGCTTTCATTCAAATCAGAACTCCAGTTCTGTGCTGAGGCATATATCACAATGAATTTCCTGCAGAGACTCATTAAAATGGTAGCTCTTGATGAATAGAAGTATTCATCAGTTGAGGAGACTTCATGATACAAATTTCCAAGTTAAGTTTCCCTCAACATACATTAATTATTAGCTTGAGTTTACTGAAATCACTCATCCATGCGGTTTTATTTACTACTCTCAGTAGAGTCACATACATGCATTAGGAGAAATTTAAATTTCTGATCATGAAGACAAGTAGAATACAAACCCTATGTACAAAACTCTAGAGGCATAAATTTCATAAAGAGGTCATGGAGTCAAACCACAGTATGCAGAGATGTATTTCATTATACCTCTCTGCATCCAACAGCAGTACATTTGTAGTACCTCCATAAGAAATAATTTGCAGCAGACAAGTGAGCTAGATCAATTTTACAGTCCTTTCAAAAGGACATGACTTAGCAGTCCTAGTTCCAGAGGTATCAAACAATGAAATCAATCACAGTTCCATCACTGGAAAACTGAAGGCACTACTATTTCTTTACGCTTTTTAGGATGCTGAGAAAGGCAACATATTGTACTGAATAGTAACAGGCCAAAGAGCCACTAGCTGAAAAGAGGGACTGATCCATTACACTGAACATGACTGCACTAGAGTGAGGTCCGAAGACATTAAACACTACAGTAGCCTGCGATTGCAAGATGAATCGGTGTTGAGATTATTACTTCAAGTACAGAGAACAAGTTCTCACAGCCGCTGAAGAAAGAAGTGAAGCGGATAAACCATAATTAAGATGAACTTGTAAATTGATGCATTTCATTTAGTTGGACAACACCCATTTGCATTGGCTTGCAGGGCAGAAGTTGCATTTGTGTATTTGTCTCATCATACTCTATTCAAATCAGGTGCTGGTTTCCATATCTTTCTAAACTAGGAAACTCAATTAGAACCATGGTGTGCTTAAACTGAAAAGAAATTTAAGGTACAAGGTCACCAAGCCACCATTAAGCCTGAGCAATTGCCAGCAAAAACAATGCCGCTGTAGGCAATCCTATGCTATTATAGTTTTGTTTCAACCCACAGAAGACTTAACATAAGGCACACAATTTCTCTACTTAACATGCAGACAGCTGTGTCTCAATTATAAACTACAAAAACAGAGACTAATAAGATATTTATACAAGAAATCAAAGACAAAAATCTGTTACCAGGCACCAAGTGCATTACTGAATCAAAATGAATTAAATCATACACTCAGGACTTAGTTGATGCATAGCTAACACTGAGCCTCTGAAATGCACTTTAGTCATCAGCAAGGTTCAGCACGTTACCCAATAGCCTGAAGTTACCACACAAGAAAGCAGATACAGTATGCAGAGGTGGGGGTTAGAAAACCTTAACTTTGACTTCCCCTTTCAGTAATATTGCATTAACCAGATGAGCTCCTGTACCTCCAGTGGGTCCACAGGCAATCTCACCCTACTACAGTCACACCAATTCCAAAGTGACATAAATCTGGACAAGACACGGGCCTATGGATGGAGAGTAGGAACAGAAAACTCAGTAAAATCAGCTCATAAATCACAACATCCATGACACGTGTCCTGTCCTATCTGTTCAACATGCCAGAGATTAACAGAACAAAACCTGAATTTTTGGGTATAGACAGGCTAATCCCCTAGTACAACTGAAGTATATTTTCACATACTTAGTAGACACACTGAAATACATATACTCCCTTGTATCTGCATGTAAACAGTTTGACAGAGGACTAACCTGTGAATTATTAGTTACTATAAGCATTTAGTACATTATTTTTAAAGACCTGACAAGATAATAATGGTTCAAATTTTGAAGACAGTTTGTTACAGTTGTAAATGTAATTTCTATTGCAAATGCTGAGACTATCTGCAGTGCCAAATACTGCTGCAGAGAGATTTAAGCATCTGTGGCATCTAACTCCACTGCAGTTTTCAACTCAAAGACTACCACTATTTAACATTTTGCATAATAACAAAATAATGTACTGTACAACACACAACAAGGTTATTTCAGCCTCCTAAGTGAGAAACCCTTCTAATCCTTTTCCTGTAACTTTACTGGACAAGTAATTTTATTCCTCTTCTTTTTATTATTATTACTTATTCACCACTGATTCACTTAAAAGATTATGATGGAGCTCTTAACACATTTGTCTTCTTAAAACCATTCCGAAGCACATCAAAATCCACCTAAAAGAAACAATAATTAAGAAATAATAAAAAACCCACCAAAACCAAGAACTTAAGTCTCTCTTCAACTTTTTTCTTACGAGAATAACTTGAACAAAAAAAAAAGTAATCCCAGAACCATGGAATAAATAACCTTACAATCTATGCAAACAAAGTCCAATAAAATGCCTTCAGTTTCTACACCCATTCTTCTGGGAAAGACAGAACCCAACTATACAGTCTTCCTGTTTATACAGAAACAGCCACATGCTACCCAGCAGAGCAAACTTTGAGGTCAAAGTCTCTTCTCCAGAGAACTTCTAAGATCTTGGCTATACAAGTCAGGCACCAAAGACCTGAGGATATATTACAAAAAAACCCCATGTAACTCACCAGCTTGGCACTGGTTATGCTCACTTTAAGGTTCCAGGTCAGTAAGCACAAAAATTTCAGACCCCTGTTTCTATCCACTACCCGCAATTTTGCAGCTACCTCAGAGTTACTGAAAAATTTGCCTGTCCACCTCCAGAAAGACAGTGCACACACTATGAATAAGTGAACAAATAAAGCTATCAAGAAGAACACGTCAATTTAAACAGCTTCACCTGACATAGAGCTTCATGGAACCATTGCATGACTTCACTCTAGTTATTTTTACAAGGTCAGATTAGCAGCACAATCTCGTGTTTATACAGTTTTGGCAATTGTGATTAATAACCTCAAAACTCTTTTGTGCTAAAGGCAACTCCACTTACATTTACCAATTGCTTCCTCCTCATTACAACTTTCTAGTTAACAAAAATATTTGCTTATCTCATTTTAACCTAGGAGGGAGCACTACAGTTGCAGACAATACATCTATGAGTCAATACATATCTGCACCACTATTTGCCATTTTTACTGGAATGCCATGGATAAGTGAACTTAGTCATGTTGTTACCTAGTGACTAATTTCAAAAGCTTCTTTACACAAGCAGTAACTGATTAGAACGCTGTTACTCTGCAGTTAAAACTTTACTGTATCTAGCCTTACAGACTGGAGACATATAGGATGACAGTTAAGGATGTGCAATTTAATCTTTCCAGCCATGGTTCAACAGCCTCCCTATAAATTAACTTATATTTCTTTATAGTGTAGGGCAGAGACATAGAAATCATCGTCTGCAGGCCAAAGTCCATCTACTACAGTATCTCCTCAGGTTTGAAGCAGAAAATTCTCATGCATTACTTGAGAGAATATTCTCATTAGGACAGACCTGCTCACTTAGAAAAAAGCTTAGATTCTTACTTCACTCTAATGGAGTGTGGCTCAGGACATCATGACAGAGGGCACAGAAGAAAAAGCTATGGAAAAAGACAGATGAAGAGTACAAAGCTTCAAGAGGAAAAAAAAATAAAAGGAGAAGGGAAATGAACCTTAAGGAAAAAAAAAAAAAAGTTGGAATTTAACAGTCACTGCATGAAGAGCCTCCTGACCAATGCAGTTTGCTTCTGAGAAATTCCACTTTATTACCAGAAGCATGTTACTACTATAAAACTCATTTCACCCTATGTTTAGACAAATTAGAAGCAATCCTTATGAAACCCACTGGGTACGCACTACCCTTGGGGGCTATGAAATTTATGACTTCCCACACCTACCGGAGGCAGGTTGGTAACGATATCACTAAAAGCCAGAGAACTTTCCCTACTCAGTCGGAGGTGATGCCTGAAAGCACAAGCTATCTGAAGAGTTTTTACTGCAAGCTTCATCTTGCCCTGTCACTCCCTCCTCCCTCTCTCCTGGCTTCACTGTACAGACCAAACCGAACGAGGAAGTCGAGATCTGAGGGCGGAAGCCAAGCCCATTGCAATGTCTGCAGGAGGATTGTCAGCCTGTGACTCAGGCTGCAGTCCTGACAGCTGCCAAACGGTCCTATTTCCCCTACCCGCTACTTCCAAGGGACGGTCACTTAAACGCGAGGGAGGATATGGGGGGGAAACGCACCGGAGGGAGAAGAATGGAGACTGTGAGGTGAAAAAGAGCGCGAATAATGCCACCCCACCTGCGAGACGGCCACTTAGCAGGGCGTGGAGGGAGGAGAGAGGCAACTCCCTGGGCATAATGCAACCGTGCACATACGCCCCCGAACGAGAGGGGGAAGGATGGGGAGCACCCCAAACACGGCAGCTCGGCTCCTCTGCCGGGCTGCCCACCACCCGGCTCCGCAGGGAAGACGGAAGAGAGCAGTAGGAGAGCGGTGCCCTCTCGGTCGGCAGGACAAAGAGGCGCGAAACCCGTGAAGAGAGAAGCGCGGCGCCAGCGGGAACAAACCGGGGCCACCCCTGCCCATCGCCCTTGCTTTACCTGAGCCCGGCTACGGCGGAGGGTGGGAGGAAGGGAGGGAAGGAGGGAAACGCCGCAGCGGTGGCAGCTGCGCTCCTCGCGGCGAGAGACTGGCGTCTTCCTCACACTGCCGGCTTCTCCCGCAAGCACCGCGACCGCCTCTCACCTCACCGGCACTGCTGAGGCGCCCAGCCGCCGCGGCCCAGCAACGCTGCCGACCCGCCCACCCCCCCCCGCGGCACCGCCAGCCAATAGCGACGCCGGTTGCGGAGAACTGACAGCCGCCGCCGCCAATCAGAGCCGGCGGCACGGCGGGGGCGAGCCTTGAGGAAGCAGCGAGCCGTTGAGAAACGGGGTGGTGCTTCGCGCTCCCCGCCGTTAGCAACGCCCGGGCGCGCTCAACGGCCCGCCCCGCAGCCGCCGGGCGGGGCGAGGCGAGGTGAAGGTCGGCAGCGGCGGGAGCGGCGGCAGCGACGGCAGCGGCCGAGGGGCTCGGGAAAGGCGCGACCCGGCTTCATGCCGCCGGCCACGGGGCGGACCGAGCCCCCGGTACTTTGCCTTTCGCTTCCCTTCTCCCCCAGTGACAAGGCATCCCCACAGCGCCCCGCTCCAGGCCGGTCCCACAATGCCCCGCGCCGGGCGGTACCGGTGGCCGTTGGCAGCCGCTGCCCCTCCGGAAGCGCTGCCTCGCTGGCACTGCGGAGGTGCTGCCCCAGGGCTGGGAGGGGGGGTCGGGGAGCGCCCGTCCCGGTGCTACCGGTTCCCGTCCATCCCGTTCCGAGGCCTCGCTTGGGAGCCCCCATTCCCGAGCGTCCCCGTCGCGTTCCCTGCGCACGGAGCTCGTCCGGATGCTCCCGTTCGTGGCTCCGTGTTCATGGAGCTGGGCGCTGGCGGCCCCATGGAACCGGGCACAAGGGAGCCTGCGGGCTCGGGGCTGGATCCCGGGTGCCGATGGGGTTTCCAGTTTGGTTTCCTTGCTGGTAACCGGGTCCCTGCGCTCTCCATGGGAATGGAGGAAGCGGGGGGGGGAGAGGTGGGAGCCGGTTCTGCTGCAGCCCCCACACCAATGAGGGCACCATTATCCCCTTTGGATCCCTTCCTTTTGCCCGGGTTTAGCATCCAGCAGCGGTGCTGAGGCCGCTGCGTTCCAGGGCCGTGACTCACGCGGTGTTCCGGGTGTGGGGATGCATGGGGGGGATCCTGGAGCTCAGGATAAGTCGTTGGGATAAAGCCATTGGGGCTGCCGTGGGCTCAGCACCCGAAGAGCCCGGGCATGGGAATGGCTCCAAGGGAGAGCTCAGAGCAGCTCCCAGGCACCTGGAGAGGAGTTTGGGACAAGGGATGCAGGGGCAGGACAAGGGGGAACGGCTTTAACCTGATAGAGGAGGTGGGACCTCAGCCTGCAGCCGCCCTCACGCTTCCTTCCCTTCCCCTTCGCAGCCTCCTCTGGTCCAAGCCATCTTCAACCGCGATGTAGAGGAGGTGAAGTCCTTGCTGAACCAGAAGGAGAACATCAACGTCCTGGTGGGTGCTGCCCTTGCCTTCCCTCTGGCCGTGCTCCGTGTCCTTCCCGTGCACAGTGACCCCCATCTGATCCCATTCCGTTTCCTTTCTGTGTGCAAGCCTTAGGGATGCTCTTGGTGCCACCCGGGTACCACTTCCCCATCCTGCCTCCTTGTGCAGCGCAAGCTGGTACCAAACCCTATTGACACACCCCGCCCCCCCCCCCATTTCCCAGATTTTAACCTAATGCAAAGCAATTCCTTGGGTTTTCCAAGCCAGGTGCTTGGAATGCGCTGTGCTCCTCTTGTTCCCTTCCTGCCTTTGATCCCAGAGCTGTTCCTTGAGGAAAACCTCAGGCAGGAGTCGAGCACCCAGACCGGGAGGTACCCGGTGTAAGATCAGATCCCAGCTCGGGTCACCCGGAGCCCTGCAGCCCTTATGGGTGGCTGTGGGATGGGGTGAGGAGCTGTGGTTACATCCTGGTCCCTTCAGCTCTGCCTTCCACAAGCAGGAGGTGGTGGCTTTCAAGCAGCTTCTCCCTATCCCCATCCCAGGCCGCTGCACACAGGATGGGCTGGAATGGGGCCGGGAGCTCCCTGCCCTCCGAGCTCATCCCCTGCCTCCTGTTCCTTCCATCCCTGCTCAGGACCAAGAGCGCCGAACGCCGTTGCATGCTGCTGCCTACCTGGGAGATGTTGCGATCCTCGAGCTCCTCATCCTGTCAGGTAGAGGCCGGGGGGGGGCCTGGCTGGGTGCTGCCACTGCCTCCAAGGTGCCTTTGTGCTCTGCTCTGTTCTTCGGGGTGCAGAGCACCCTTGGGTGCCCTGGGCTGGGCTGCTTCGTCCCTGTGTTGAGGGGGGGGGAGGTTCTCAGCAGCAAAGAGACCCAGAGGCGCTGGGGGTGCTTTGACACCTTCCCTACCTGATGCTGTGCATTAGCTCTGGTGTCTCCCCTCTCGGATGCTGCAGAGCCCTCAGATCCCACCAGGAACCCCTGGGTCTGTGCCTGCTCCTTGGCTCTGGGCCCCGATGGTTCCTTTGGCCCATCCCAGGGCCTGGCTCTCCTCAAGGCCCCCCCTTCCCTTGCTGCAGAAGCAGGGTCTGGGGCTGTCGGGCTCCTCTCTGTGCCCTGACCCCCCCTTTGCTCCCCCCATAGGTGCTAACGTCAATGCCAAGGACATGGTTTGGCTCACACCTTTGCACCGCGCGGCTGCTTCTCGCCACGAGGTAGGATCCTTCCCAAGCTCCCCTCTGCTCCTTGCATGGGGAGCTGCTTTCCCTCCTGCCCCAGGTTTTGATGGGGCTCTTCTCCTCCTTCCCTTCGGGAGCTGATTCCAGCACATCCCATTGGAAAGCTTTCCCTGGGCTCGCCTGCATCCCCCGGAACTGACTGCATGAGCTCCATGGGATGGAGCATGGGTGTGATCCCCTGCTGAAGGGGTTTGTGTGTGGGGACGCTCACTGAACACAGGAGTTCAGGGCGCTGAGGCTGTTCCAGCGGGTCCAGTGTGATTCCTGCTCTTGGGAACGCTGGGGTTAGGTGGTGCCCATCCATTCACCCAGCCCTGGCAGGGAGGAGCTGCGATGGGGCTGAATGTGCCTCGTGCGGGTCCCACCCACACCAAGCTCCAACCTGGAGCTGCCCAGGCTGAGGTTGGAGGATTCCCGTAGGGAAGATCCCTTCTCCCTGCTCATTCCCATTTTTCCTGCTGGGCAAACACGGAAACAGGACCCAAATCCATGAAAGCAAACGGGTCCTTTCCTTGGGGAGCAGCAGCGGGTGGAAACACGCAGCATCCCCCCCCACACACACCCCCCCCGTGCCTGCTGCTCGCATTCCAGCCCCTTTCCCCTGTGCTCCTTGCAGAAGGCCCTGCACCTCCTCCTGAAGCACTCGGCGGACGTCAACGCCCGCGACAAGCACTGGCAGACCCCGCTGCACGTGGCCGCCGCCAACCGGGCCACCAAGTGCGTGGAGGCCCTGGTCCCGCTGCTGAGCACCGTCAACGTGGCCGACCGCAGCGGGCGCACGGCGCTGCACCACGCCGTGCACAGCGGCCACCTCGAGGTGAGCACCGGCGGCCCCACGACGCCCCCAAGCCCGGCCGGGGCGTCCCCCCTGCCCCGGGGCCCTTCTCATTGCCTCTGCCCGTGCAGATGGTGAACCTGCTGTTGAACAAAGGGGCCAGCCTGAGCACTTGCGACAAGAAGGACCGGCAGCCCATCCACTGGGCTGCTTTCCTGGGTAGGTTTTCCCTATGGGAATCGTGGCGGGTGCTTCTCCCGTGGTTTTGGGTGTTCCCACGTGGAGCCGGGCTGAGAACATTGGGGTTGGAGCAGAGAAGCTGCGTGGGGAGCTCAGAGCAGCTTCCAGCGGCTGAAGGGGGGTACAAGGATGCTGGGGAGGGAGCTGCATCAGGGACTGAAGCGATGGGACAAGGGGTGATGGGTTCAGACTGGAACAGGCTCTGGTGTCCATGTGGAGCATGGGGAGCAAAGTCTTTTCCTCGGCCTGAACCCAACTCCTTGGATGCTCCCAGCACGGATCCCAAACGCAGCCGTGATGGAAACCAGCGCAGGAGGCATCAAACGGAGCAGGGGATGGGGTTCTACATTCCGAGTTTATGTTTGGAAGCCAAAAAAGGAGAGGAATGGAGGAATTAGTATAAAATAGAGCAGGGCAACGGGGGGAACCGCCCCCCCCCCCACGTGTCCACCCAGCTCCCATGGGCTCCCATGGGCTCCTCAGCCTGGTCAAGAGACCTGGAGCGCGCCGAGGGTGCCTCAAAGCCATCCCAATGGCTTCAATGGGAGCCCTGCAGTGACAGAAGCGGCTTCTCCCCGTGTCGGCTGGCACATCCCTGAGCGCGTCCTCCTCCCCATCCAAATCCAGGCTCCTAAACGGGAAAACCGGGAGAGGGAAACGGGGCGGGGGGGGGGGGAAGCATCACCAAGGGGAGCCACCGGTTGCGTGGGCCATGGGCATCGCTGCCTCTTCCCAACCGGAGCACGGCCCCATCCGCACCCATCCTGTACCTGCTCCCAGCCCAGGCTCAGAGCGGTTCCGTGTCCATGGTGAGCGCTTTCCACACGGCCGTCTTCGGCATCTCATCCGAGATGTTGATCTCAGAGGGGTCAGCCCTACAAGGGGGGTTTAGGGTCAACCCTACAAGGGGGGTTTAGGGTCAACCCTACAAGAGGGATTTTAGGATCAGCCCTACAAGAGGGATTTTAGGGTCAGCCCTACAAGAGGCGTTTAAGGTCAGCCCTACAAGAGGTGTTTTAGGGTCAGCCTTATAAGAGGGGTTTCAGGGGTCAGCCCTATAAGAGGGGTTTAGGGTCAACCCTACAAGAGGGATTTTAGGATCAGCCCTACAAGAGGGGTTTAGGATCAACCCTACAAGAGGGGTTTAGGGTCAGCCCTACAAGAGGCGTTTAAGGTCAGCCCTACAAGAGGTGTTTTAGGGTCAGCCTTATAAGAGGGGT
>JBCJKH010019614.1:0-10822 GCA_039877255.1 Loriculus beryllinus
CCCATCCCTGGCAGTGTTCAAGGCCAGGTTGGACACAGGGGCTTGGAGCAAGCTGCTCTAGTGGAAGGTGTTCCTGCTCACGGCAGGGGTTGGAACTGGATGAGCTTTAAGGTCCCTTCCAACTCAAACCAGTCTGGGATTCTCTATGTTCTTAATAGTACATAATATTTATCCAGTAGCTTTCTCCTTGCTGGCAGTTCATCTCCCTCCTTGCTTTCAGGCTCAGCAGGACGCACAAGCAGTTTTCTTGCAGAACACAAGCAAGATCTAGTAGGCTGTCATTTTTCCTGTTTATAGAACATATAGAAGTTGTCTAGCACAGAGAACCGCTGTTCAGGAGTAATAGGAACAAGTCCCAGGCTATGGCATACCATTTTCATCTCTCTCACTGACTGTTCTGAGAAAAAGGGGCTACAATACTCTCTCAGTATTTCAATCTAGAGCAGTTTAACTGCAGATTGCAGCCTTTAAAATGCTATCAAGCCACTGACATTAAAAACCACTGAGCTTAGCTTGGCAGTCCTCTCTTGAAGTGCCTTTTCCTCTCCATGACAGATTATACCATCTTTCCCCACTGCACTTCCAGTCACCCTTATCCTACTCTCCCCTCCCTCTTCCTACATATCCTGAGCCTCTCCTGCGTTGCCACCTCAGGGTCAGTTTTTAGTTTGTACCAATGAGTCCTATTCAAGGTTAATACCTAATGAAGTTTCCTTTATAGGCATAGGTTTTATCTACTGGCCACATACCAGTTCCACATGTCTGTTCCTGTTTAGGTAAGGAAGCACCAAAGATGGGAGTATTTCTATCCTCCCCCTTGCTGCTTGAACCCCAAGGCAGCCCTACCTGACACCAGCTGGTTAATCTTTGGCCATTGAGCATTAGAGCTTAAAGCTACTCAAGCCCTCACTGTAGGAACATTGTCCCCTCCCCCCAATATTCATGTTAAGTTCAAAATGACACACAAACACTCAAAGTTACCAATTGCTGAAAGACAGTTGATATTTTACCTTCCCCAGCAGGTCCTGCAAACCTATAAAGGCTTACTACACTCATTCTCAAGTGGCAGACACCACAACACTAAGAGTTTCACACGCAGCAGGAAAAAGTTAAAGCACTCGCTCATTCATAGCCCAAAACAAGTAACAGGAAAACACTTGCTCAACAAACATTTGCCTATTCTGCTGGCTCAAGATTGCTTTAAAAGTCATATGCAGAAGTTGTGCATATTTAAGCTGTCCATATGCAAGGAAGTTAAAAGTAGGTGTATTCCTAGCTCTCAAATTAGCCAATACACATCTTCCAAAAAGCTAGAGAAAACACAATGAAAAGATTCAAGCTCCCTTAACAGTGTAAGACACACAGAATGAAAAGATTCAAGCTCCCTTAACAGTGTAAGACACACAGAATGAAAAGATTCAAGCTCCCTTAACAGTGTAAGGCACACAGAATGAAAAGACTCAAGCTCCCTTAACAGTGTAAGACATCTCATCTACCTACAAGTGAGTTTAGTCACAGAGCAAAGCTACTGCAACAATATGAATGTCAAATAGGCAGCGCACAGACTGTTACAGAACTGGCTTACCTTCTATACAATGTGTGTTGGGGGTAGTTATTAAACTAGGTAAATTAAGCCAGACAGCTTCTCCAGCATAAGAAATAACTCCAAGCACCGCCAACATACGTGCACATTAACTCACAAAGTTCTCATTTTTGCATTTAATTTGCATTTCCTCCGCAAAGTTGAGAGTCTTCACACTGAGCAACACCGCTTGCTCCCTCAAAAACAAGACATAAGCCTGCTGTGCACTTAAAGCTTCAACGCGGCTATGGGAAAAGGACAAACCAAGTCAGCTATCGATGCGGCAAGCAAAGGGAAGAAGTGGCACAACCGAAGGGCCAGCTGACAGCCTGGTTAACACAGGCCACGCCACCAGGAGAGCTGGGCACAGGCACACGAGCTGGCCCGCAGGTTTAAGCACCCCGGCAGAAGCACCTACAGCGTTTCACTGCTAGTGCCCAGCCACAAACCCTGACGAGCAGGTCCAGCTCCTCCATCCCCAGCAGGCCCAGGCCCTGCCATCATCCTCCCACCATCACCAAGGTGCTCCACGCACTGCTTGTGGCAGCCGAAGCCCTTCCCTTCTTCCCATTCTGGCTTTAATTCCTTCCACCCCTCTTTATCTTGCTTTGGGCACCTCTTCCTTCGAGGGCAACACCCCAAGCTCACCCTAACCACCTGCTCACACAGGACCTCGGGTGCAAGGAATAAGCAGCATAGGGACTTGGTAAATTAACATTTAAAAACAAAACCAACCAGAAACACCCCAAGAAGCGGAACCGAAGTAAACCCCTATCACTGCTCCGGCGCTGCCGCGGGCGGGACGGGAGCTCCCTCACGCTCCGCGGGGCCAGCCCGACCGCACTCCCAGCAGCCCACCTCAGCCGGCCCCGGGCCGGAGCCCTCACCTTGCCCTGCACGTCCTCCCGGAGCAAATCCATCCCGCCGGGACACAACCGCCGCTCACAACGCTCCCACCGTCGCCGCCGCCGCCTCATATAAGCCCGGGGCGGAGCCGCCACCGCCTCCCGCCGCCGGCGACACACCCCCACCGTCCCGGCGGCCCCCGCGAGGAGCGGTAGCCATATTGGGTGAGGGCAGTGTGCTGCTTGCCTTCATCTAAGACGGCAGTACGAAGTTAGTTGGGGTTTTTGGTTTTTTCGTTACTTTTAAGGATTCTGGTTATTCTCTAGAACACTAAAATAAGGCTAAAGGGAGAAGGCACAGCCCCTCCCCAACACGGCACTCGGGGACTCCAGAGCGGAGCACTCTTGAGCAGCGGAGGAACTACAAATACCAGGAAGCCGCGGTGTGCGCATGTGCAGTGAGGGTGCTGGCGGCGGCCGGATTGCGCCTGCGCACCGGAGGCCGCGGCGGTGGCGGGAAGCGCGTCCCTGAGGTAACGGTTGCGCCCGGTTTTCCTCCCCGGGGCTGCTGTTCGTGACGGGGCCGCGGCCGGGGCCGCAGGGGTGAAAACCTGCAGTGTTCTGCAGCGTGGGGAGGGGGAGAGGGAGAAGGAGAGGGAGAAGGAGAGGGAGAAGAAGGAGGCGGGCTGAGGCTGGCCGGCTGCGGTGGGGAGGTGAAGGGACGCGTTCCCAGCGGCGGTCTCCACCTGGCCCTGGTGAATGGAGGGCATGCAGCGGCCTGCCCCGGCAGCTGGGCTTGCAGCTGCCTCTGCCCGTGGTCGAGCCCTGCACTTCAACCGGCAAGGATGTGCCCACCCGTGCCCCCGGTTTGAAACCGAGCGGGCCTCATGGCCGGACTCCCTAGGGCTGGGTAGGCATGGCCGCTGAGGGGGGCAGGCCAGCCGTGGGGGCAGCCCGACCGGGGCTTCTTATCCCTGAGTGGATTTAGATAACAGATGAGGAAGAAATTCTTTTCTGTGAGGGTGCTGAGGCCCTGGCACAGGGTGCCCAGAGAAGCTGTGGCTGCCCCATCCCTGGCAGTGTTCGAGGCCAGGCTGGACACGGGCTTGGAGCAACCTGCTCTAGTGGAAGGTGTCCCTGACCATGAGCTTTAAGGTCCCTTCTAACTCAAAATAGTCTGGGATTCTATGCCTGCACCCACACGTTGGTGGCACTGCAGTTCTGCTTGAGCACAGGATTTGTCCGTACAGGATAACTCCTCCTGCTATGTTTTTGTTGTCTGTGGTGCCTATGGTTTGGACAGTGTGTGAAGTGTTGGTTAAGAAGTGTGGGTAAAACAACGAGTAACATTTAAGTGTTCTCAGGAGCAAAATTCCGATGATAGTTGGCAGTGTGTATTGCCTGCATTCTTTCCTTTGTAGTGCGTGGAAGGGAACTTTATCAGGGTAAGCAGATAACTTTAAGTAGGAGAATGGGGCCTCAGTTCTGCAAGTGTTTGGTGTTGATTTAAATGCCACTATTCAAGTGTTCACAAGTTCACACTTAGCACAGCAGTTCTAGTGCGGTGTTGAAAGCTATGCTAGGAACAACATTTCTGGTACTCTGCTTTTGCTTTTCAACTTTTAATTGTCCTGGCATACAGCCACATTTGAAACTGAGTTTTGAATAATACTTTTCTATTTTACTCTGGTTTAGTTGAATCTGAATATATTTGCAATCCATCCAGCTTCTTTGCCTTTCCCACTCTCGCATCTCCTGATTTCAGAATGCACATACTGCTGCTGTCTGCTTTCTTCTAGAGATACAAAAGTAAAAACATTGTTTTGTTCTCCCAAAAGTACTTTGTCGCCACAATCCCCTTAAGCTGGGCATCCGCTTATAGGCTTACATGATTTTAATACCTCACAGCAATGAATTTGCTTCGTTCTCTCTGCACAGCTTTTTTTATTCTATTACCCTCTCCCTCCTTCTGGGGGTTGTTTCTTGCAGATCAGCCTTTTGTGTCTACTTTCATGACGGTTCTGATACTGTTGCTATAAGAGCATCCTCTGTTTCAGCTTTTACTACTACCTTTATAGGTTTGCTCTCTTTCAGGTTCTGTGGACCAGCACCAATTCTTTTCAGGATCATTTCCTCTTTCCATTGCCTATTGGTTTTTTCTCTTACTTTATTACTCACCTAAAGTAGTTTTGGTGGCATAAAGTGTATGAAGACATTTTATGACCATAGCAGTTCTCTGTTTGGCAAGGGGCAAAAATAGGCTGGTGGCACAGTATTATGACTCTGGAAGTCACATATTTCTTTTTCCACAGGGTGGAAATACAGTAACCTACAGACTGTTCCTAACAGCAGAAAGAAAATACCAACTACTCACAATGCTTCCTGTCAGAATGAAATTCCTACAGCTACTGTGCATGAAACCAGGGAAACTAGAAACGCTCTTTCAAATACCTTTTTCCCAAAAGCAGTTCCCATTTATGTGTCTGGCTACCTCCACCTGTCTTCATAGTAAAAATAAAAAAGTGAACAGCTATGAACTATTTGACCAGGAAAAATACAATAATTTGGTCTCCTCTGTCATCTCTTACAAAACCAGTGCCCAAACACCAGAGACAATATTGGAAGAAGACAATTTTTTATATGGGCCACCAAAACAACACAAGTGTCCAGTTAAAGCTGAAACAAAAACTCCAAAGAATTGGATTCCTTTAATAAACCCGAACAAGAGGATTCCCCTTCTCAACAGTGATTCAAACTTCCCTGTGAAAATCCCTCTACGAGAGAATAACAAGACAAAAATGCCCAGTGTTACCCATGTTCTTCAACAGACTATTTCTCCACAGCAAGCCTATTATCTAGAAAAATGGAAGCAGAAAATGATACTGGAACTTGGAAAAGATGGTTTTACAGAGTATACTAAAAGTAAGTCTAACCACAGCATGATTGTAAAGTGGAAGCAGTGTCTGGACAGCTGGCTGAGATGTGCTAGCATGTCTGCAGTGTCTGTTGCTACAGATCAAGTGTTTTGGAAATTCAGGGCTTGGAAAAATCTGGTCTAGTGGAAGGTGTCCCTGCTTGCGGCAGGGAGCTGGAACTGGGTAAGCTTTAATGTCCCTTCCAACCCGAACCAGTCTGTGATTCCAGGATTCATTTCCTAAGACCTACAAAGGTGACTTTCTCCAAGCTGTAGGATTGGTGGGCATCTGGGAGGACCTGGGGGATAGAAGATAGTCTCCTGTAGCAAGATTGACAAACACACAAGTGCTCCTCACATGAATTGTTATGTTTTTTAAAAGTGAATATCCTGTGTTTGTGCTTCTTGAGTTAAGCACTTCAGTGAACAATGTAGCATAACAAACTTTACGTAACTATTTAAAATTTATCTTTCTTAGAATCATTTCTGAGATAAGCCTTTACTCCTAGTATCTGCCTGCCCATTTCAGGAGGAGATTCAATTCCATTCAAATGAACCAATGCAGCAGAAGAAGCAAAAGCAGCCTAGAATAAGATTTTTAATTCACAGAAATTCACAAATGCCTTTGAATTAACAATACGTTTAAAATCATACTTTTGTTTCTGTGTCATTAAAGACCAGAAAAAAGTAAGCATTAATGTAAGAGATCCTGATTTCAGTGTTGACATTTCATTTGTTTTTCTGTCTCATTCTCTTTCCTCACTATATCCTCAAACTTTCAGTCCATAAACTAGAACTGATTTATGAGCTATGTTGTGTAATAGCTAGAATACAAGTCCATCAGGTGTTATGAGTAGCGTGTAAAATGTTGGGTTTTTTTCACATTTTTGTTAGATCTTTTCCTCCAAGGACATCTCTTTCATGCCGCTTTGGAATCTCTATTCCTGTCTGAAGAGATGGTAACTAAGGCACCGAGAGAAGATGTCACTGTTTCCGGCTACTTGTCGAGTGTGGAACATGTCTTGAAAGACATCAGCGAAGTGAGAGTTCTGGAAAGTGCAGTTCAGCATGAGGCTCTTCAGTATCTGGGCTTGGTAGACTGCGTGGCTAAGTATCGGTGAGGTACTGGTTCTCTAAGAAACCTGTGGTGTGGTGCTTTGTGGCATGGGGGAGGCTGTGTCCCAGGCTGGAGCTGGTGTATCTGGGGAGGGGGAAGCTGGACCAAATTTCTAAGAGAATAGTAACAGGTGAACTCCCCTGTATGAACCTGGTGTTAGAAGTGCTGTTGTGGAGAACTCCTTTAGTGGAGCAGAGTATGAGCAGGGCAGGGTTAAGGGATCCTCAGCAGCTGGCAAGAACTGCAGTGGATATTAGTTAAGTATTCATTTTGGAGATCTAAACTACCAAAGTATGGAAGAGACTTGTTTAGGCATAATCATGAGCAACATGCCATCGGTGAAGCAGGCTGAGAGCAATACAACTTTGCTGTCTTATCCCTTATTTCTAACTTATGACTAAACTTAAGTTTAAAACGTTGTCCTATCTCGTTCTCTTATGCAGAGGCCAGTTGTGTGTGATTGACTGGAAGACTTCAGAGAAACCAAAGCCGTTTTTGAAGAATACTTTTGACAACCCTTTACAGGTTGCAGCATATATTGGAGCCATCAATCATGATGCCAATTATGACTTCCAGGTCAGTAGCCCTGCTGCCTGCCAAGACAAGCAGCAGCACCCATGTTGTTTTCATTTCTCCCCACCTACTGCCTTTAGCACTTACTGTCCATCATGGAACTGTTGGTAGGATTTGTGATAAAGCAGCTCAGTCTTAGATGAGGTTCAGCTGCTGTACTGTGAAATAACTCTACTGCTCTTGCCAATCCTGCTGCCTTTGCCTGTCAGCAGTCTATTTTCAGTGGTTTTAAGGAGCTGCTCAGTGGGACCGAGGAATGCTCAGCAAGTCAGATGAACTCACAGTGACTTGACATCTGGGCAACCCCCAGTGCTTAGTTCTGTGTGGTTTTTGTTTGTGTGAAGAGTAGGAAGGGGGAGAAGTGAAGCAGAAGAGCCTGCAAACAGGGAAATGGGGTGGCAGGGCACTGCTAGCATCATGTGTGGCTGTATCCCACCAGCAAATGAGGGACTAATTTACTTTAGTGTTTCGAAGCTGTACCATGTTTTCTCGGAGAAAGACAGTGTGTTATCAGTTGCTTAACCACAGATAATAGGGGAATAGTGTTTCTAAATACTCCAAATGCAATTGTAGCCAGGCCCGCTTAGCCTGAAGAATTGTTATTGCAATACAAAATACTGAAGGGGGAAGAGAGCAGAAGAAAGCAGAGTAATTCATAGGCTGTGCGAAGGACTTTTCTAGGATACTGTAGATGTCAGTAAACACAAGCACATAACAGGCATGATCCTTGCAGAGTGAAATATAGGCAGTAATTCTAGAATTCTGCTATTAGCCTTCTGTCCCCCACAACTTTCTTTCCATCCTGGTGGCTGTTTGGGATTTGGATTAGATGTTTGTCAAATATGAAGGATGTCAGAACATACCTAAGCAACCACTTCTATTCAAACTGATGCTGGAGAATGGCATCAGTCTGGTTACATGACCCCAGGCAAAATCTAGTCAGTCACTGGGAATTCTATCAGCATCTGCAAGGTTTAAATAGACCTCATCGCTCCGAGACTCAGAATTCAAGTCCTCCGGTTTGCACTGAAGTCAGTCAGAGCTTTGGACTCTTGAGTCTTTGGAGCATTTGAACATCAGTCTCCAAGTATTTTATGGTGAATTATTGCTCTTTTTTTGTTCCCTGTTTCTTATTTAAGATGCTTACATGTTACGATGGGGTTAAGTTTGTATAATTTCTGATTGAAGTTGTACCTTCATGTTGGATTTCCAACAGCCTTCTGTTTCTACCTGTAGGTTAGCTGTGGACTCATCGTGGTTGCCTATAAGGATGGCTCCCCTGCGCACCAGCATTTCATGGCTCCTGAGCTGTGCTCAGAGTACTGGAATAAGTGGCTTTTGCGCCTTGAAGAGTACATGGAGAAAAATGCACCCAAACTAAGCTGTGCAGAGGCAAGTGATCTGAGCACAGAGCCAGAGCAAGAATCCTTTAGTTAAATCTGCGATTTTGATACATACTTTTTGTTGAGTAACTTCAGCTAATTTCTTTATGTCAGGTTCACCCTCCCTAAAAAAGGAAGAAAATTTGGAATGGGGAAGGGGCAGTGTGTTTTTGCTTGTGCTGTAGGTGACTGGAGTGGACCAGCCAGGACAAAGTCAATTTTATTAATCTCTGCTTTTCCCCTCATAGTTTATACAACCTGAGGTTGATAGGAAAGTTTCTGCTATCAAGTAAAAAAGTTCAATCAAATCATCCTATTTCGTCATTTGTGAGACAAAATACCCAATAGTTGTGGAACTGAGGCTTAGAATATGAAGTTAGTGAACTAAAGCAAAATGACATCCGCGTTGTCTTGAGCTGAGAGAAATGCAAATGATAAACAAATATAACAGACTGGGTTTCAGTCAGCTTAGTTCTTGCTCATCTCAAAGGTTGTTGCTATTTGTGGGTTTTCTTACAGCAACAACTGGAAAAACCGTGCTAAGAATTAGAACCAAAGTTGTCATAAGCACTTATTTAAAATACTCAGGCAAGTGGTCATTTAACAGAAGTGTTAAAAGGTGTTACAAGGGCAGGTAGGGACAGGCTAAGGCTCAAAGTTGACAGAGGGTAGATTTTTATTAGAAATTAGGAAGTTGTTCCCTGTGAGGGTGCTGTGACCCTGGCACAGGGTGCCCAGAGAAGCTGTGGCTGTCCCATCCCTGGCAGTGTTCAAGGCCAGGTTGGATGAGGCTTGGAGCAACCTGCTCTAGTGGAAGGTGTCCCTGCCCGTGGCAGGGGGTTGGAGCTGGATGATGCTTAAGGTCCCTTCCAACCCAAACCAATTTGGGATTCTGTGGTTCTAAGTGGCTTATCAAAAGAGGAGCAGAACTGTAACCAGTACAACAAGTGTTCTGAAAGGTTTGCCTACTTACAGTGGCTCCTCCTGCAGAACTGTGAGAGAACAGACAGGCTTTGTACATCAGGATGTGAGGCTTTGTGCAGGCTAAGGTTGCAGCTGCCTTGACCTCTCCTGACCTCACTGTGATTCTGAGCTGACAAGGGGCCTACCGGTGTGGAACGATCTCCAGTGTGAAGTTATCGCGTGTGCTACTGCGACTAAGTTCCTTTGTAAAAAGCAGGCTTATGACTTTGAAGCTGGGCCTTTTGAGGAACCAACTGCTGCTGGTTGGGGTTTGGGGGTTGGTTTTTTGGGGGGCTTTGTGTTCGCTGGGGTTTTTCTCCAAATAAGTGTTTTGAAAACAGAAGTCACTTTTGAAGCTTGTTTCATCAAATCTCTAAGCCTTGATAATATCAGGCAGTATTGCTTTGTGTGCTGCATACCTGGAAAGCTTTTTTCCTCCTTCTCTTTATTTTTTCTGAATGGTGTGTGTGAGTTTTCATAATACCACTGCAGATTATGTTTTCGTAATACCACTGCAAATAATAATAACCCATAATAATAATAACCCATCAGCTTCAAGAAAATCAGCCAGAACCATATCTCAAAACCTCAGTGGGCAGGCTTGCTGCTGAAGAAATATTTATCTCCATAGTGCTTAAACCGCTGCTGCTCCAGGGTAGTGAAGTATGGAAACCTATGGAATGAAGCTTAGTGGTACTTGCTTATTCAAACCCAGTCTGGTGATGTTATGATTACTCTGAGCTTAATTAGATTTCTGTTTAAAAAGACTAGCCATGGAGACTGAGAAACTGGGTTCGGAGATGACTAACCACGGCAATGCTGCGTTGCACGCTAAGTTCTACCTGTTCTACAAGTCTCTTCCCACATCACAGAATTTTAGCGAGTGGGTATTTCAACATCACTGAACGTGGTCGATTTTCTGTGAGAGATACTCCATGGATGCAAAGAAGGTGGACATAAGCAAGAGGTGAGATGGCCTGTGTGGAAACAGGAGGTAATAAAACGTGCTGTATTCCCTGGGTTGATTGGGATTGGATAAATGAGGAGAGTGTGGAACAGTTGAGCAGTATTTGGGTGGGGTTACCTTCACCATCAGTGCATTGTTTACTCTGCAGAAGAGAAGACTCAGGGGGTACTATCACTCTACAACTACCTGAAAAGAGGATGAAGTCGGTTGGTAGGTGGCTGGGCCCTTCTCCTGAGGAGCATGGAACAGAACAAGAGTATACAGCCTCAAGCTGCACCAGGGGAGGTTTAGACTGGATATTGGGAACAATTCCTTCCCCAAAGGGCAGTCAGGCATTGAAACAGGCTGCCCAGGGCAGGGCTGGAGTCACTCTCCCTGGAAGTGTTCACAAACCATGCAGATGAGAATCCCAGTGACATGGTGTAGTGATGGCCTTGGAGTGCTGGGGGCGGTTGGACCTGGGTGATCTTGAGGGTCTT
>JBCJKH010019618.1:0-45757 GCA_039877255.1 Loriculus beryllinus
CCATGTGCAGCCAAGCAGTGCTGGTGTACCTACAGGACCAGGCAGTGGATGTGTTACAGCACACTGCATTGCCAGCACTGTCACCTGCTGCTGAGGGACAGCTTGCTCAAGCACAGGTAATGCCACACAGAGCTTCCAGGTACCCTTCATCAGAAATCCTAGGTAAAAACCCAAAGCTGTTCACAGTAGCCTGGTAGTCAAGCCATAATTGAATTTACATCGCACAGGAGCAGCCTTCTGGATAACCAAAGACAAACATAAACCTACCTGCTGGTCGCACTGACCTAAATTTCTTCTCACAGGAAGAGCGGGGAAACCTGAATAGGCTGAACAGACTGGATGGGAGCCTGAGCAGCCTGACCTTGCTTAGGGATCAGTTGTGCCATGAGCAAGGTTTGGACCAGATGTCTTCCAGGTCCTGTCTAACCTAAATTCCTCTCTTTTGTTCCAAGTGAGGTAAATTTAAGCACAGTAAGAAGAGAAGCTTTGGGAACGTCAGTCAGTTCCTTGACAGTCCTCCTTAGACTGCAAAAAGAGCATTTATGTGCTTTTTCCACACAAGCCTGGAGGAAGAAGCATTTTTCTTCTTATTATTGTTGTTTTCATAGTTCTACTTTTTCACTTCTCCTTTGCCCTCATCCTCAAAAGAGGCTCAACTACACTGCACCTGACTGTCACATTGAGGTGGGCAGGATAGCTCATTACAAGACAAAGAACATTGCCTTCCAAAGGCAGGGAAGGTTGGGACCTGCAGTTTGCATTCAACCAAGCCTCCCAGAAGCTAAACCCTGTTCTTGCTGCCAGCCACGTCCTTGTGAAGGTTTGACAAGCATGTGGATGTGTCTGTGGTGGGACAGGGACATACTCTAGTCCAGAGTCAGGAGCTCCATCTGCTGAGCAGAGGCTAGATGCTTAATAAAATCATTTTGACTGCAATCCCACCTCCACCTCTTTCCCTGATGGATGAGCTACCTCAGGTTGTCAGGGCATTTTCTGATGGATAAAACCATAAGCAGACCTGTTGGTAACAGGTCAGTGAGCACAGTGGCTACCCCTGAGCCACTCAACCATGTTCACGCCCCAGCTGCACTTGGCAGGCAATTTTCCTTTCCCCATCCACAGCAAGGATTCTTTCCTCTTGGCATTCAGTAGGCTTTCCTTTGCAGTCAGAATAAGGGTATGCATACATATATATATATATATATATATACACACATACATACATACACACATACATGATATTGAGAATAGCCAAGAAGCCTCAGACTGCAGAGAAGCTACCGGTGTGTAGGATAGCTTAGGTTTACTGCTCTTGACCCAGGGCTATGGTCTGGTTTCCTACATCTATCCAGTGGTTTAACCTCAGGGGTACTTGAGCCCAACCTACAAGATTTCTGGAGCACAGACAAACATCAGCCTTCTTCCACAGAAAAGTGGGCTAACTTACAGTAAAGACACCTCCTTCTTACTCTTTCTGGCTTCATGTATTTGGAATGCTTCTGTGCCACAGCTTATACTCAGCAGGAAGGACAGGCAGTCAGTGTCCTCAGCCAGCCTCTGTTCCAGAGATCAGGAGCACGGCTGTGAGTCTCCTCAGGCTCTGGAGAGCCCTGAGCCTTGATCACTGAGGAGCACTAAATTGCAGCCCCAGCACCTGAGTCAGATACAGTACTGGTCGCATGTACTAGTCTGGGCTAATGTCTCAGAAAGGGTCAGCGTGCCCCTGCCTGGATTCATTTTATATAAACACCAGTGTGAGTGTGGGAACCATTAAAGAACAAATCCACTTCTGCGTCTAGCCCTTGGCTAATGGGGACAGAACCCTGGCACTGAAAAGACTTGTATTACAAGCAGGTCTCATGACTGTTTTTCTTACCCCAAGCCAAATAGAGAATGAAATCATTTCAAAGGGAGTGTGGTAAGTAGATAACATCATTAAGGAAGAAGTAGGACCTGAACTGTGAGTTTGAAGTTTGCTGACTTATCAGTTCTCTGGATGACTCCTTATCCCAGACTTGCATTGCATACTTGTATCTCTAAGGCAAGCACTGCTCTGAAGTGCTGGGAAGTCTGGACTGTGCTTAAGTGCTTCTGAGCGCCTTGATGTTAAAAGCTCTTCAGGTCCAGGGTCCTACAACCACGTGAACTATTCAAGGAAGGGAAAAAACCAGCTCACCCACACAGCAGAACTCTGCCATACATAGACGCAGTGTAAATATCATGAGTGTATCCTGGGAAATGAGTGAAAAGCTTTTTCCAAGAACAAATCTATAGAACACACTGTCCATTTGCAGTGGGAATCTAGAGATACCTTTGGTTCAATGTAAAAGGAAATCACTTTCTTTCACAAAAAAATTTGAGTATGCCCTGAATAAAGAGCATTCATGGAAAACACAAACCCCTCCAGAAGTGCTCCTTTAAGCTACACAAACCTACAACCTGTATTTTTTAGCAAAACACACATAAAATCAAAGTGGGGGAAGCTTTCTCTGCAGTGCTTTGGTTATTTCAAGTGCCATTTCTCCAGTAATTTTAAAAAACTCCTGATCTTCTAATCACCAAAACTGAAGTCTTTCAATTCAGGAAAACTGCTGATTTTTAAAAGCTGTTGTGTAGTTTTCAGCTCACAGGTAGCAGTTCTCCTTTAAACCAGCTAGAGATGACCCTTACCAAGGAAGGGAGGAGGGAGAGGAATAGGTCCCTACAGAGAGAGAAGAGCTTTAAACTGGAATCTGCTCTTCAGGTGAGCTACAATTTGCATTAAGGAGACAGGTATTTTGCTGCTCATGTAGAATAGAGTATTTTCAGCTGATATCATCTCTGGATAAGACATCTCAGAAGCCACAGTCTAGCTTCTACCTTTAGATACTTCTGAAGTATTTACTTATATGAGTCTCAGAGAGGCTACCTTCTTACTACTTTGATTAGTTGTAAGATTATTCAGTTACTTAGATGCTTGAGAGGCCCTTCTGCTTGTAGTTAATATAGAGCCATTATAATCTGAATAGAATCACAGAATGGTTAGGGTTGGAAGGGACCTGAAAGCTCCTCCAGTTCCAACCCCCCTGCCACAGGCAGAAACACCTCACACTAGACCAGGCTGTTCAAAGTCCCATCCAACCTGGCCTTGAACTCTGCCAGGGACAGGAGAGCCACGGCTTCTCAGGGCAACCTGTGCCAGTGTCATCAAGGAGAGACAAACGCAATGTTTTGTCTTTCCCACATACAGGATCTACCTTATGGATCCTCTTTTTGCTTTGGGAAACCTACACAGAGGTTGACAGGCAACAACCAGAAGCAGAATTTCAAGTTAAGAGGGCACCACATAGAGCAAGTTCTGCAAGGTTTCTCCAGAGCCAGTTGCTTCATTAACATTTCATTTTCATAGCTACCTGAGAAAGCAAAGTACCCATCTCATACTTCAGAAGGCACTAAACCAGAAACATTTAGTAAAGCAATATCCCATCACACTTCATATAACCATATCCTCTGCAGATAACTTAAAAACCTCATCATTACCTCTCTTGAATAGGCAGGAGACTTCAGACTGACAACATAGAATTGCTCCTTTATTAAGAGGTCAAAGGACCTGCAAAACAAGCTTAAGTATTTCCCACCCTTTTCCTAGACCTATCTGTGATAAGCCCTAATTATCACCCAGCTGGAGCAAGAGAGTCCCCAAATCACATTTCATTAGCAATTGAATTCAGCCTTGCATACATTGTGGCATGATAAAGTCATAAATCTATTGCTCAATGAAATCCACCTACAACAGGGAAGGACCGCAAATGTAAGTAACTGCAATCTTTGATTAGTGTTTTCACTAGCATGACTTTAGAAGACTAAAAGTAACATAACCATTAGCTCTTCTTTTGTTGTTGCAAACCAAGTATTTAGTACAGGTATTTTATATAATCTGTGTTCGGAAGCTTTCTTAAGCAAACCTGGAAACTTGAAAATCTTACAAAGAAAAAAAGCTGGAATTTATATATTTATTGGGTTTGTATTTTTACTTATTAATCTTTTCAGGTGTTTTATGTTTTCAAAAGGAAACAAAAAGCAATTTTTCACTGCATTTCTCTAGAAGATTAAGTTATGAATACAATTATTTCCTTCTGTGGGCTAGACATCTGTGCTTAAAAAAGATGTTGAAATACAGTTGCCAGACACTGCACTGTCCAGAGTTAAAATGCTGAATTCTATTGAGATTACTATCATCATATTCCATCTCAAATCTGTATCTTTTATGTATGCACAGTAAAGGCTAATATTTTGTAGAGATCTGGCTTAGGTCTTCATGATATGAGTTGCAATGTGCAATGTGCTTTTGCTACTGCTGTTTGTTGCTGGAACTGCAACTCTCCAACTTAGCTGGGTCCATGGGGAGCCCTCAAGGTGCGGGTGCTTCTCTGCGTAAGACAGGCGGTGGGACTGGCACCTGTGAACACCACTACAGAAGGTGGCATCTCTGAGAAATAGTCACTACCTGAAAAAAAGCCTCATAGTTTAGCAGCAAAGGTTTGATACCATAGCTCAGAAACCGCAGGAACAGGTGACTGTAAAAAAGATCCCTGAGATGAGCCCTGCTCTTGATTGCGATTTATAGCAGCAGGGATCGGTTTCATGCCTTATGCTGGGAAAGACCCTTTACTGATCTTTTTCTGCTCCATCAAGTAAGAAATTATTTGGTGGATGCCCGCAGCTGAGGAACGCAATTGGCATAAACCTTCAACTGCAAACTGAAAATGTCCACACAGGTAAAATGAAGCAGATGCGCCTCATTCCATGTTGTGGTTATTGAGTGTGCCACTTCGTTGTCACGTTACACTAGACAACACAAAGGAGCAAGACTGCTTGAGGGTACCTGTACAGTTCAGTCTGTGGAAAATGTTTACAATGAGCAATACCTGTGGGTTTCCTCGCTGAGTGTTTTAACAGGGCAAATGCCATGTAACATCATTGCTGCTATTTGTGACAGTCCTCAGCCTGCGTGTTGGAGGTGTGGAACCGGATCACAAGAAAACAGCTTTCTAAATTAAGTAGTGTGACAGTCTGGCTGATAACACTGCTTCAGAAACAGGAAATCCCAGCTGCCTGTGCCAGCTGTGCCTGACACCATGAGGGCTGCTCACCTCCATACAGCAGAGGTAAAACTCCATGTAGCAGAGGTCCTGCTCAGCCATCTGTCTGTTTGGCAGCTGGGAGGGAAGTCCACATGGGCTCATGCTGTGCTCATGCAGCACTCTGAGCAGCAGTGAAAGTGGCAAGCCAAAACCAACCCCAATAAAGATACAGAGTGGTTTGAGCAGGTATTTGTAGCTGTGGCACTGAGGGCCGTGGGAAGCAGGGTTCGTGCTGGCATGTTATTGTGATGTTGTGCAACAGGGACATCACTGAAAGCGAGAGGTTGAGGTGGGGATAGGCAGTCGCCTGGCTTCACTTCAAACCCATTTGGTCCTGGGATGTTTATCTCTGATGCTCTGTGCACACACTGCACTAGCAGGCTGCTTGGTGAAAAGGAGGCTGATAGTCAGCTGAGCAGTCTCAGGTGGGAGAAACAGAGTCTGATCAGAGGGGAAAATCAGTGGTTGGTACTCTGAGGAACAAAGGTACGATCAGGATCCTCACAGAGCAAATGTGGCTTGTTTCACCGGCTGGCAGAGCAGAGGCTGCTATAGATGGCCTGGTGAGAGGTTGTGACCTGTACCCTGTGTAAATAGGAGCTGTTATAAGTTGCTTTATTGTCCTCTCCAGGCCAAATGGCTGCTGCTGCTCTGTCTCTCACCAGACAGGCACGTGGAAGCTGTGTTCTGGTGTATCTTATGTTCTCCATTCCAATTGATACCCTGCCTGCAGTTGAAAAAATAAAACCTCTAGCTTACACATTCAAGCACTGCAAAATAACCACAGGAGCACAGCAAGCACCTGTATGTAGCCTGCTAATCCTGTCCACACAGTACTCTCCATCATACAGTCATCTCTCCTCTTTTTCCCTGTGCTGGCCCTTTCTCAAAGTCCCTGTCTCAGTGCGTTGCCCTGAGATCTATTGATTTTATGAACCATTCAAACCTTGCATTGAGATGGTTCAGTTTCTTTGCATTTTCCTATGGTGCTCTCCCTGTGTTATTAATTCCATGATTCCTGAATGCTCGCTGCTGTTGGTCTAAATCAACTTTGAGGGCTCTTTGGATAAATTTACGTCACAATCTTTCTGATATCTAGAAAGATAGGGGATATCATGCCTGTATTACATATGGGCCTCAGAGGTACAGCATTTGAAACAAAGATGCCTGAAGGATTTTTGAGAGCCTGAACTGAGATGTAAAGAATTAGGACACATTGTACAGCACTTTATCTGATTGCAGCATAGCTCCCTCTGTCTTGATGGTTGCTGTGATCAGTACTTCCAAGTGCAACCACAGGTATCACAGACTGGTACTGGCCAAACACCACAACTTACTGGGTTGCCTGTGCAGCACCTGGCAGAGATGGGTGAGGATTCGGTTGTCCCAGCAGGTACTTAGGCCTGCAGCACCTTTCTCTTGCGAGGCCTTATCTTATTCACTGTCTTGAGAGCTGGAACAAAGCAGAAGCCTTTCTCCTTTATTATGCCATCCTCATTAATCACAGCAACACAGCCTGTCCTGTGCAGCGAGCGAAACAAGGCATCTTTGTAAAAGGAATTTTGGGATCATACAAAGAGACTGTGTACTATCCAAAAAGGAAGCGGAATGAGTAGCTGCTATGCTTGCTGGCTTCTGGATGCTTTACAGCCTCCAGAATATCTTGCTTTTAAATCTGAAGAGCGGTTGCCTGGGATAACATGTGTTTTAACTTCAGTATTCTTTTCTCAGAGGATCTGTTCAGATCTACTATCTCTCAGCATGATGTGACAAACTATAGTAACAGCAGTTGCTGCAGGTGGGGTGGCACATTTTGGTTGGGCTTTCATATGACAGCAAAGGAATGCTTAGTTTAGTGAGCAGTGGGGTTAGTAGAGGAGTGTACTCTTTCTCATTTTCCCTTTTCCATCCATTCACTTCTGTTTCTTTTTCCCACCTGGTTCATGTAGAAAGCATACCTTCTGCAGCTGAACGGGGCTATCTTGACAGAAGTTTCCAGCTCTCAGGGGATGGCGTGTGTACACCACTTGCAGGAATGCAGATGTAGCATTTTGGGAACTAAGTTGGTGCAATCATACATAACTACTCAAAGGTTTAAACAGTGGCGTAATTCAAATGGTTGGTGTAGCCTGAGAAAAGGCTGTGTTTGATACAAACACCCGCAGGTACCTGAATTAAAGTTCGACTTCAAAATCAAGATGGCAGTTCAGCCCTTTGCTACAATTCTGTGCTTGTGATCTATCTTTCCTACTACAGACAAAACAAGTACTTTTTTGTTAATGAGATGAACTACTTTCATTGAAATTTTATAAGGAGGGAAAAGCCTAAGGATTAACTTTTTTTCTACATTGAGTGTCTTCCTAATAGAGAAGGCTTAGCCAGATTGGAAGAAACACAAGACTATTAGTGGAAAGCCCTAAGCAAGCCCTATGTCTGGAGTTATCTTAAACATAGAATGCCCAACAGAGGCAGCCTCACTACTGGGATTCTTCTGTTGCTCATCCATCAGCCTTGTGCTAGGAGAACAAACTTTGCAAAACAAATTACACTGAGACGGATTGTCCCATATACAATTAATATAATTCAGAGCTGATTCACTGTGGATCAGAAAATGTCCCGAGTACAGAGCTTCTTGGTATGTAAACAGACTAACTCCTTTATAATTACTGTCCTCTCCTCTAAGTAACAGTAAGGGAGCAGACGTAGCTACACGAGGCCTTTAAAATCTTTGATGCTGCAAGTTATGATGCTCTGAAAAACTGGTGGGTAGACCAAGAGAGAACAGCAGCGTGGTGTGCTTGCTTCTTGATCACAGGATTTGGCCAATTGGTATGCTGTGTTTCCAGACTCCTTTAACAAAGGCAGCTGCTTATAAAATGCATAAATACCTGGAGATTTCTTCCCAAGGCAAATTGTGGTTTCTGCCACTGCTTTGACTTAGCATTACTCTTTGTGGCTCATCTTGTTCTTCTGGTGCAGAGGATGAAAGGTTTTGCTGCTGGAGAGCTTGGGTGTGCCTTTCTCACCAATGCATCTGGTCCTCCCAAAGCAGAAGAGTCCCTCTAATGATCTGTGGCATAAACAGGACATTTCCCTATTGCTGTCACCAAGGTGAAATCCAGGTTTTTGAGCTTTCTGTTTGCATTGCTTTCCTTCTTTCTCCTTACACCTGTAGCCCAAAGAGGTGGCTGCGTGAAGGTTGGACAGGTGTTTGTTCTGGGAGTATTTTATTATCTGTGACACCTGCGTAAGCTCTCAGCTGCTCCCTCTCATTCCACTCTCCATCATGCCTCCATGCATGCCCCAGCTCAAGTCTTCTGTTTACTCCTGCTGCTTTTCCTGCAGGTACTTTCAGCACATCTGCTCCAGAGACTGGCTTCTAAGCAAAGCCTTAACTTGTAGCTGACTTTAATGCAAAGTCACTTGCATGTGTGTGCCATAACTAGTGCTTGACTTTAATGGAATCCAATTCCTTTCCAATTCTCCTATCCTCACTAGCTGCTAGTGTTTTACTTTTTGACATGGGAGATGCCATCTTTTCTTCCTCTGAAAAAGTATGGGGCTTCCCCTCACAGGTTTCTTGTATTGTAGAGGTATGAAATTTTAGCAGCAGACAGGTTTTGCATTTAAATGCCAGCGCCCAAATGTTTCGTCTTTCCTGTAATGCCTTATTTGAGCAAGGTCTGAACAACTGGATTAACTCTTTGTATTCACATTACCTGTAAAAATCTCTTGGAAGTTAAAATACTGAGGCTGTTCTTTATAGAACTCGATTTTGCAGTGATAATACAGAAGTATGTTTGTCTTGTTGCTTATATGTATTGCCATATATATCTTTTTTTTTTTTTTTTGCAACCATTTCCTGATTTTCCACAACAGAACTAGGAAAGCTGTGTAAACCCCCTATCTAAACTCCAAAGAGAAAATACTATGGTTGCTTCCTTGATCTAAGGGAAAACAAACCTTAAAACAAAAACCCCTTCAGTGTTTGTGAGGTACCTCAGCTATTAGACATCAGGAAGAAACTCTTTACTATGAGGGTGTTGAGACACTGGCACAGGTTTCCCAGAGAAGCTGTGGCTGCCACATCCCTGGTAGGGTTCAAGGCCAGGTTGGACTGGGCTTGGAGCAACCTGCTCTAGTGGAAGGTATCCCTGCCCCTGGCAGGGGGGTTGGAACTGGATAAGCTTTCAGGTCCCTTCCAACCCAAACCATGGTGTGACTCTATGAAGCATGCCCATTTTCATTCTTTGTGTCTTTCTGTTAGAGAAAAAATAACAAAGAAGCTAAATGAAATCCCAAAGTTTCAAGTTGTATACATTTCCTCAGTGAAACTGTCTTAGCTTCCATTACAGTGCCTATGGCAGCAGAAGCAGGAGGGGGCACTAAACTGCTGTTAAAACCAGATGTCTCTAACAAAAGTTAATTAAACTTTGTGTCTGGGTTGAGAGAACCTTCAGGTCAAGTGCTTTCAGAGCTGACAGGCGAAGGTTAAATCAATAAACAATTCATCACATTCAACACTTTTTCCCTATAAGGCAGACACAGTAAGACATAGTTGTTGGGCTTTTTGTTTCTAAACAGCTTTGTTTATTTTAGTCAACAGCAGACACAGGCATTCAGGCTCTGGACTGACATCCACGGGGTTTAGCTGTGCTTTTGCAATTGTAAAGCAATTTCCAGTGTGGAAACGTGGACTGTCTTGCACAAGGGACATACCAAAAGCTCATTAGTTAATGACTGTAAATAGTCTACACTGCCTTGCTCCACATATGCTAAAGTGGGACAAGACTCATTAAGCAAGTAAACTTACTTATTTTTAAATGACAAAGTAATTTGATTATGGCTGTTACACAACTAATTCCAAATAAACTTGAACAACCCACTACCAGATTAAGGTGTGACCTCAGAAGTACACGATATGCTCTTAATGGTACAGACTGTATTATCTGACTTGGTTTAACTGCTTTACACGAATCAAATGTCCCAGAAGCTGCATATCACACTATACAGGCATTTTCCCCTGATCTAAATCATGCTGTTAGTGATTGTATGAGATGGCAGAGATTTTTTGCCATGTGCTATGTAACATGCACAGTGACTGCCACTGAGGTACAAAATCAATGCATGTGTTCTTTGGTGAAATAAAGTAGTTCTTAACAATATTTACTGTATTAGTATTTATTTTTTTGAGACAACAGAATAATCTGTATTAAAAAATTGTTATTGGGCCAAGAGCGAGATTCAGCAGAACATCTTTACATTAGTAAAAAGACAGTTTTCTGGCTCAGATCTCATTTTAGGTATTGCCCTAAGACCTTGTTTCTGTGAGGAGGTATGACACCTGGTAGGTTATTTTATAACAGGTTATCTTTGACATATCCTTACACTGGAGAACACTAGCAATTCACCTTAATGTGCTTAGGGTACAGTTCTGTTACTCATTCCTCCCACATGGCCTTCTTATACCCAGTATTTTTCATGCTTGATAAGTGCAATTTTAACTCCCGTGTGCTTTAGAAGTCTAAAAACCCCAACCAAATAAGAAAAAATAACAAACCCACAAGCCAACAACAAACCAAACCAAGAATACTGCCAAGACTGAAGAGATCTAGAGCCAACTGCTGAACTCATTTGTCAGAAATGGCTGAAATCAAACCAGACATTCATTAGTATACATTTCTTGTCAGCACAACTGCTGGTCAGAAAGCAAGAAAGTCCACTGTGACAGTGGATCCCCCACTGTTAGAAGCTCATTGACATTTCTATGCAGCCATTAGATTTCTGAAGAGAGGAGTTAGACTGAGGAATTTTTTTCCAAAATTATTTTTTCTTGGATGACCTCCAACTCTGATAAGCAGCTTTCAACATAGGAAAGGCAGAGGACTACCAAGGGCTACAGGGATCTGGGCACTCCCGCAGGTAAGTCTCTGTATGGCCATTATCCACCTCCATCAGCGTTGTGCACACAGTCAGCTATCAGGCAGGTGGGAGGAAGCAGAGAAAAGGGAAAGAAAAAGACAAAGCCTCATTACAGCAATTAGTGAAAAACTGTGATACTAGATGAACAGTTCAACTAAAATGAGCATTTATCTTATTCAGTCAAGAACATAAAGTATGCACGGCTTGTGTCCTCAGCCAAGAATGCAGCTTCCACTTAATACAGTAACTAAACTTTATCATTCAAAAACTCTTTCCATCCTTTTAGTCCTCTTTTTTCCCCACCCTCCTAAACACCAAAACCTCAAGTTCAGACTAAAATATCTTCTGCTGCAAGAAGAATGTGCATGTAGTATGCCTAAACCATGAGATATATCTTGTTCCATGTTACTTATAAAGGCATGTATCACAGGTTAATTCAGGTTAGAAGGGTCCTTAAGATGTTTATAGTGCAAATGCTGCCTCAAACCAGAGCCTGCTAGGAGAAAAGGGCTCAGGCTGCTCAGAGTTTTAAAGGTGTAGGGCCTCTGGAAAACAGCAATTACCTTTTGCTTTTACAAAGTAAACATGGAATTTGTTTCATTTTTATGTGTATGTTTTCACCTAAAAAACTCCAAATGTGCCACTGTGACCTCCTCCTTAGACATACAGTAGTTAATGGTCTTGCCTCCCACTCTAAACCTTCTGCAGAAATAGAAGCATTACCTTGTTGAGGACAGGCTTTGTAGAGAGAACATCATAAATTGCTGGTAAGGAGAGGTTCTAAAAAGAAAATAATACATTGATGGTAAGGGATATTAACCTGTAAGTGTAAATGCTCAAAACTGTAACTTTTTTATTGTTCGACAGCTGTAAAGATACAGCTTTAAGAGTACATGGTACTTGTACATCTTGAGATCAGAAGAATATGTGTTGCAAAAACCTGAGCAGACGAGATCTCAGTGCAGCATAGGACACCTGAGTGTCAATATTTGCTGCCTGACAGCATGTGTTTGAATTTCACTGGTGACAAAACAGCCCAGGAAACACTGAAAATCTCTCTCAAAGTATCTCCTGTTTAACCTCCTGCATACGCAGCTGCAGAACATGCTTGCAGGAAACCCACCTACATGAAGAGAAAACCTAAAACTAAACCCCATTTGTGTGAAGAGCAGCTGGTACTTCATTACCCAGGAGCACAAACTGCCACAAAACCGTTAGGCACTTTTGTCATCAGAACTGTGCTTGCAAATGCCCTGACTGCTCCTGGCAGCGTCAGGTCAGTACTGGAGCCTGGGAGCTTCAAAGCAGCAAGAAGAGGTATTGGGCAGATGTCTACCTCTTGTGTTGTCTGGTTCAGGCATTTCATGGCAGGTGTTCTCCGATTATCCAAGATCAGTGGAGGCTTCCAGCGATCGTAGTTTGTTTCTAAGACGTACCATGTACCTTTCTGGATATCAAGGCTGGAAAAGAGGTGTACGTTTGTGTTTTGCTTCTCCAAGTATATAGTAGGTACATATACAGTATATACTACATACAGGCAGATTTTTTTTTTACGGTTCCTGTGGAATTTTTCAACAATGCTAAAGTGAGTTCTTGGACAATAGCAGTCACGAGAAATATGGGATGCAATCATTGTTGGAACCTATCCTCTTCTAGAAAGCAAGTCAGGTGTAAGGTCAAGCATACTCACTCCCAGATATCCAGAGTGGCTGTCCTGGAACGAGTTATCACACACCCTTCTCCTGAATTTTTTCCACCCAGTATAAAGTAAGCTGGAGCCAGCAGTCTTGTGTTTGCCAGTTTGTCTTTTGCATCCTGGTAACTGCAGATAACGAAGTAGTGTTGGACTATTAAACATTATAAATGGCTGAAGTACATAAAAATGAGTTTCACAGACGCAGGAACCATTTAATGCACATATGAGGAGGTTGTATCACAATGAAGAAATGCATTTAAGCAAAGCTCCTCTACTCACTCACTTTTGTATTTAAAGTATGGTTGTTGGGAGGTACTCTACACTTTTTGTCATCTTATTTCTGGTTTAAATGTATATGCTGTGTCACACTCCATCTAATTCATTTACTGTGTGAGAGCTTTTGTTGCTGTTTACTTCCCATAGAAAACCTTTTGGATGTGTTTTGATGCAGAATGCTGCTGTTACACATTCAGATACCAATAGGTTCATTGGAACAAAAATATCTGAGAAAACAATTCGAGGAGTTCTAAGGCATCATGTGTGATGCTTCTCCCTCCCCCAGACTACCAGAAAAAGCAGAACTATTTAATGTTAAGGCTTCTAGGAAGGTACCTGTATCATTAGACACCAAGTGATAAGATCATTAGATACATCTACAGTGTTCACACCAGCTGAAAGCAAAGTAGATTGAAGCAGCAGAATACTGAGGGTGAGTGGGTGGGGGAAATACCTTGTAGCATTCTCTAGTATTGTTCTTGTAAGAAAGCCCATCCACATGCCATCTCTTCTACCAAGAAACCATTCAAAGATTCCTGCGAAACAGCACTGGTTACAATAATTTGTTTTCAGAAGGTTCACATATGCTATTCTAACTCTCACAGCCTCTAAAGTAAACTGTTTTATCTTATTCAGCTGGAACTTTTTCACCATTTGTGTGCCTGTTTATTAAGCTAACTGGTATGCCCAAGGTCTGGAGAACTTGTACAGAAATAGTGAAAGAAATAACCATTACTCACCAACATAACCACCATCGAGACTGAAACGCTCATTCATTGTCAGAGTGAACAAGTCCTGAAAAACATTAAACAAGTCAACATCCATTCATCACCAGCCCATTGATGTCAGTAATAAACAAGGGGCAGCACTGCAATTCACATACCAGTTGAGCTTCTTGGTCGCTAGACTTTTCCCCTTTGGGCTGCAAGATTAAGTCCATGCAGAGAAGAACCTAATTTACCACTGCCTGACGAATTGAAATGGTAATTCAAAGTCTTCTAGCCTGGCACAGCAACCCAGAAAACCATGCCTTTATGCTAAGCAGGTCAAGCCTGTGGACATTTTTCTCTTGGTCCTTGCTGCATCATGGAATTACCAGTTTTCCTTCCCCTGCTGGATACTACCTTCTTCCCAAACCTCTGAATACTTCTTCAGTTTGAAGGCAGATTTCTCAGTCCAAGTGCTAAGTACACCCTGATATGTCATTGCTGTTCACATGGGCATGCAGCTGTATGCAGTTCAACATGCAATTCAAACTCAAATCCCAGTCCAACTAGTTTCTTTTGAAGGAAAGTGGAATTCAGCTACACTGGATCATTTTCAGAATGGACTGCTCCCAACTTATTTGACCAGAAGAAAAAATAAATGGATACAATGCAGAGATTTATGCCAGAAATGCCCTACTATAAAAAGAGTCACCTACTATAGAGCATAAACGCCAGAAGATGCAGGAAAGAAGGAACAGTGGTAAGCTGGAGACCTTGGCATATTCTCTGCTGCTTTTTTTCTAAAGACTTAAGATAACCCCCAAATTTCAGGTGCCTATTAAAAAAAGAAATAATAAAAAACCCTTGCAATGTAGGACTCCTTTTCCAAAGATTAGAAAAGGAATAAAATAGCACAGCTATGCAATTTCACCTTTGGGATCACAGCAGTATCCCTTTGCTAGCAAGAAACTCCAACCACTTGAGCTCTTTGAGTTCACTCCTGTTTGTATTCAGAATTCAACGTTTGGCACTGGTTTTTTTTTTACCTTTCTTCAAACAGCTATACAGTGTTCCAGAACAATTAAGATATCATTTATTAAAAACCATCCCAAAGAAGAGAGTGAAAGCAGGCAAATTTACATCTTAAAAGGAAGTCTGAAGCGTTATTAACAAACTGACAACCTCCTCTCCCCTTACTTACTGGTTTGACTCCAGACACCATGCCTATGTATCCTGCAAAGTTTGTAGATTTGAATACTGTTTTGTTGTTTCTCTGGAAGTCCAAATTCACCACTATGGGCTTCAGTTCCCGAGTTACAGTCCAGGAGTTATTTTTAACATCCCACCTGCAGAAGACAGTACAGCATTTGAAACCTCCCTCCCTCAGCAGCTTTTAAAACTTCTCTTCACAGCACACAGGTTTTCTGTGTGTGATGCCTGTCCTCTGATCTTACTCATGTCAGCCAACACCACTGCTCAGCAGTTATGGGAGCAGCACCGGCAACAGACAACTAGGAAGTCTAAATACAAAAGCAGTCAGTGAAAAGAACCAAGTTTTGTTCGAACCAAGAGCATATGCGCTACTCAGTATTAAACAGCACAAGCAATACAGCTAGTTTGCTTTGACACACGTAACTTTGTTCTGTTCCTGCTGGCAAAAGGAGGCTGCTACAGGTACTACCTGTGACACCAAAACTACTGTATTCTGAAAGCATGTGTAGCTTGTTCTGCCGCAGAATGATCCGGTTCCCCTAAATCCTGACTTTTCAAAGGGAGAACACAAACCACATACTACTGGATTTGCCCTACCCTAAGGGAAGCCCCAGTCTAGTTTGTAAATTAAGCCAGAACAGTTCGTAGGCAACAGGGTGCTAAAGTGCACTTAGCTGACCATTAAATTCTGTGGAAACAATCAGGTTCTGGAAGCAGCTTTGGAAGTTGCTGTAATTTTAAGGGAGCACATTCCCAGTATTTCTGACTAATTGGAGAATTTCAACGCAAGCCAAAAAAAGGGACAGGTGGAGTCACAGCTGACAACATTAAGAGTTTTCGATAAGCAGGTAAGAATCTTAATGAAGATGGACATTTAAATTCCATCTGGGCATTGAGAGCCATCTGGATGTGTGACATTACACAATATACTGGGATAATAGAACTACATGATCACAAGGTATTAAAACTAGAACGGAATCCAGTACTGGGCACCAAACTAGAATTTATATCCAAATGAATGATAACGTTAGATCAGTGGAGTACAAAGCAGGGGCTTCTGAGTCAAAGTGAATGATGGGAAGCGCCAGCACAGTAACTAGGGGAAGAATTTGGGTGAAAAAAAAGCAACCACATCACCAATTCTCAATCCACTCCACATTTCTCTGCATACACTACAGTTGGTGCTTCTGTCCCACCATCTAAAGAACAAACCATACCTCGGAGACGGTTACATGGACCTTTCTTTGGTTAGTGACAGTTTTAATTGGAGCTGAGAAAACACTAAGTAACACAGAACAAAACAGTTTTACAAAGTCATTCTTGACACACTTGCAGTAGTTTGACATAAGATCAGCAGAACTACCCTTTTGTAGGTTTTGCTAGCCCTTTTTTCACAACCTGCAACCCAGAATTACTTGTCACAATTTGAACAATATCCAATTCATTATTCAGACTCATGGAATGTATGTGGAAATTTCAAGTTCAGCTTTTTCTTTGGGTTCAAAAAGAAACAAACACAAATAATTAAATGTGTAGTTACTTACCCAAGAAAAAGCCCAAAATCCAAGTTTCTGGCATGGTACAGCTTCCCTGCATAGCAATAAAAAAAATACATACAATTTTCTAAAGAAAGAGACATAATTTCAGCTTAGAAAATCAGGAAATAACTAAGCAGGAAAAGTATTCAGAAAGTAAGCAAGGAAAATACCATTGTCTAGCTGCCCTTTTCATAAGCCTGGTAAATGGGGGGTGTGGGTGTATTTGGATTAATGAAGTGTTTTGCCATAATTGAAATCCAGTAATCTTGTAAACTGCTGTCCATCTCAGCCTGAGATGCTTTCCACATTATCTTAATGCAATGCTATTACTTTGAGCTTCCTCTCAAAGTGAGATGTTTGTAAGCCCTCTGAGAACCCCATAGACATTTCCTGAGCTGGAACAGGTACAGACAAGGGCTGCAGAACTGAGTAACAGAACAAGCCTTTCAATTTTTATTTTTTTTTATTTAGAACAGGCTATCCATTTTCATAAGCAATAACTAGGAACTAGGTGCCAAACAGATTGCACTAGAGTCCCTCATGGCACTGAGAAAGTACCAGGTGTCTGGCTGATGTTTCTTTCCCTTAGAAAAACAAATGCCAGCTACTGTAATCTTTGAAGGTATTTCTTCCTTTTTTCTTAACCTCAGACAACTGTGATCTCTTGCTCTCTTCTCAAGAATACCTTTTTATTATCATTGCTTTTAGTCTCTTCTACCAGACCTTCTTGCCTGCAGTTGAGAATGATTATGCTTGTGTTAACTGACCTGGACCCTCTTCTACATAAAAGATTCTTATGTAAATTCTGTGTTGCATTACCTGTTTTATCTTCCGCCACTATTGATGTACATACAGTAAAAATTTCATAAAAGATGTTAAAAATAACAATTTCCCCTAGAACGAAAAGAAACAAAGTTCAACAGTCTGAAACTTTTGCCATAAACAGAGAAAAAAAAAAACTGGTAAGAAAAAATATACTGCAAAGTTCAGCATTCTATGATATTTCTCTTAAGAATTTCTGTTTAAATCTCATTTGAGCATTGAAATGACTGTTTCACCGAAACCCAGAGCTTCCTGAAAGGTAAACAGAAGGATCAGAATCCTTTGGCCTTCTGTTTTACTATACAGAAAACTGACAGTCATTGCTATTTCCTCCTCTAGAAACTTCCAAGCTATAAAATTCATTTTTAAAGAAGAAATGTACTCTATGTACCACTCTTTCATAGAAGAGCTGCTGATTAGCACCAGATATACTGCTCCTGTATGGGGGAAGCAGTGGAAGCAGGTCTAGGGACCTTCTCTGTCACAATTCTGGAAGAATTCAATGTCTGCTTCTCACTGGAATTGCATTCTTTTTCACAAGGTGTGGAAGGAAGGCAGGAGGATGTGGCAAAGGATCACAAGTGAAAGAAAGTACAGCATGAAACTAAGCCTTGCCTTTTTAGTATGTCAACAGCAGCCAAGCAGTTGAATGGGAAACCAACCAGAATGAAGCATTTCCCCCAGATTTTGGCACACAGGAACTGAAACTCACTCCATTTCCCAAAACTCAGGAGTGAGAAGCTACAGCCCTACAGAGAATTTCCAGCCTGATGAAAGGCTTATGCGATTCATTGCCATTCTCCTCCAAAATACTGTTTCTGGTTTCATTTAGTTTGACATGCATTTTATTGCTTTATCTACTTCATTAGTAATTCATCTGTTATAGCCACAGATGACTACAACTATAGGGCAGATTGTACACATACTAATTTTGAGTCTTGCTTTTCACAATGTTAACAGAGTGCTGGAAACTATTACCCAAAGGAATCCCAGATGAATTTGCAATTCCTTTAAGTTCTTCATTGAAAGGATAAGGAAGTGTGGCTGTCAGGTGAACCTGAAAGGAAAAGTTTTGTACATTGTTTGTGTAAATCAATACTATTCTGTTACTTAAAACTAATCTCTCCATAGTAGTATACCTTCTCACAAATACTGAGTACTGAATTCCTCTGCAGCCTGTAGAACTTGAGGATGACAAGTATGTACTCTGGGAAAGCAAAAACTATTACTCATCAAAATACTGATGTGTGAACAACAGAGATTAGCACAGTATCTTAATTATTGTTAGCAGCAGCAGCCAGAACAGAGTGCAAGACTCTTACATGCTAGAAGCTCAACCAGAACTCAGCTTGACTTTTTGGGAATCCCTACCTTTCACACATTGGCATTACTATTGTAGATGCTACCTTTACGTCAGCCCTACTCAGGCACACAGGGATACAAATGAAGCATGGCCAGTATGACCTAAGGCTGCTGCAAATAAAGATGGGAGACAGATCTGACCTTATGGTGTCTCTAGTGCTACACTGTGTTCTCTTGTTCTGATTCCATGCCCAAGCCCATTTTAATCAGAAACAAATTATTTTGTAAGGTGACACCTGGTCAGTTGTCCCTCTACTCAGATTTTTATGACAGTTTTAAAACCTGATTTTATTCTACTGTTTAAAAGGAGCTGAATATAAGAAAGAGAGTTCCAGTGAAGTGTTTTGCTACAGCAATGTACTGGTTTCCTATGTAGCATATGTCTGTCACGACTGATCCAAACTTGAAAAGATCTTATAAAAAAATCAGAGGAGGAAGAGATGTATGCATTTTAGATTTGATGGTTTCAGAGTAGTTCAGAATAGGTAAGAAGGCAAAATTTCAGAGTAACTCTTTGAAACAGCATTTTTATTCTGGAAGAATTGTCACTCATGAAGCTCTTAACTGCCAGATTTAGCTGCACTCCAATTCTGGTAGTCGAGCATACGGTAATAAAATTCTTAAGCTAAAAATACTTACTATTTTCTTATCCACTATGTCAACAACTTTGCCACTGGGGAAGAAGGTATTTGCTATATCTTTAATATTCTGGATCACAGTCTTCAGCTAAAAAGAACAAAAGCTTTTACTGAGTACATCTGGAGCATTAGGATTGCTACAATATTAACAGAACTCCTTCAAAAAATCATTTTGGTGAAAAATATGCATTTAAGGGAAGTGCTAAATGTTGTGTTTCTGCTGAGAAAACCACCCCCAACTTCTCATTAAAAGAATCATTCTTCAACCTTTATTCAAATAGCTTTCTCAATTAGCACTGACGTGTACTTCTACCAGAGAAAAAGAATTACAAGGAAAAGCCATACTTGTCTTCTGCTCCTTTGATCACATTTTAATACACTGCACTCTTTTGTATTTAAAAATGTTAATTAAAAGCTCTTCACTTAAGCACTGATGTTCCTGAAGCCAAAAAGACTTAATAAATTTCTTACAGAAGTACATGCTTTCCATCTGCGACATGTGAATGGCCACAAATAGAGTTCCACTCCATGTGATCTAACTCCAAAGTACATGAGAGATAAAACCTGTCAGAATTCAACGTGAACCTGAAACTTCCAACACTTCAAATAAATACTACAGTGTAAGTAGAATTTGTCTGGCCTTCAGAGCTGAAAGGTCAGAGTTAGCAGGGATACAGGAAAAATCCTTGGCCTTTTTAGAGAAATTAAACATTACTGGTCTGAATTTCCAGCAACCTTCAGAAGAAACTGCTCTAAATAGTCTGACATAATCTTGAGTATTTTAAAAATGATCTCTGCTCTGTAAGCATCAGCGATGGAGGCAGCATCCCTGAAAAGCACAGGAAATTCACTTCAGCATCTCCTGCAGTGTTTTGAGAGAAGCAGGGATGTGCAGAGAAGGGATGCTGCCTCTGTTTCATTTCATTTTGCTGTGGCTGTCCCTTTCGTGTACTCCTCCCCTCTTTGTTCTGTACTACTTCATGAGTGAAGAGCTTTGATAAATGAAAGCCTGCTTTATCCTGCACCAGTTTCTATTTCTCTACATCCCAAACATCAGTGCCCCTACACTGGATGCTGCAAGCTCAAGAGCTGAATAGAAAGAAGTTTTACTCAAGCAATTATTTTAGGCTAGAGTCATAATAAAAAAGTCAAGCAGAAATGTTATCCCTTTCAGAGAACTTTAGCACAGGTAACTGGTGCTAAAGTAACTAACTTTCCAAACCTTTTTCCAAAGTACAGGCCATGAGCTACTTTTACGCCTCCTAAGCTTCAAAGCAAGCTCTGCATTTCATACCTCTGTCTTTTTGTCGTGCATCAAGTTATCCCATCTTTTGCTGGGAGGTAAATCAAGATTTATGACATATGTGGGTATGGTCCCTTTGAACCTGAAAGATGAGGACCAAAGTTCAAATTTGAAGATGGCTTTGAAAAAACATTCGACAAAATATGTGCTTCGTACCTGTAACTAGCATTTTTTTAGAGATGCAAAGGAACAAGCTATTAAAACCCCCCCAAACTGTATCAAATCACTACTTTTCTGTCATTTGTTAGACAAGTTGAATCGGATTACTTACGTTGGCCCTGAAGGAGGGTATGTTTTAGTCCTGCACTCTTCTCCATACTGTAAAGACAGCAAACCATTACAATTTAGCTTCTTAGTTAAAGCACTATTACTCTATCAGCCTTAGATATGAATTAAACCTCTAGGAATAATGAACTAATTCAGTTCCTGATGAGTTGATAATAGAGAGAGTCTTGGGACTTTGGAAAGCGTGCAGATAACACAAGAAGTAGGGTACAAACAACAGCTTAGTCCAAGGCAAGCACAAGTTTGCCATAAATATACAGATGCACTTTTACTCCCTGTGATTCAACGAAGAGTTGAATAAGCATATTCTATAGACAAGTTCAGAAACCTTAAATCTCAGCATTGACCAGTATGTCCATAATCACATTTTATAGCTAAGCATAGTTATAAATGATGCTATAAAATGTGATTACAAACATTCACTGTTCAATTGTGCAGCTGCAGCAGAAAAAGCACAATGAACTCTGGGCAAATTACTAGGTGCAATGAGCTACATGGCATGACTTCTTATTTAGTGTAGGAAAGTGCTGCTGAACCGCTGCTAAATATTATGAGAGGCACATTTCAGGAATATACCTAAAAACTAGTTACCTTCATTCCTGTAAGCACAGCTACTTACAAAGGAAAGTTTAAGGACTGTATTTAGGCATTCTCAAAGTGAATGCAAGGGTGTTTTCCCATCAATCACATAAAGCATGCACATACATATGTTAACATATGCATATACATGCCACAATTATTACGTTTTACCCAGTGAAATACAAGTGAATGCCTACTAGCCACACCTGTGCTTCAAGCCAGTCGAGAACAGATCAGACTTGGTCCCCAAGCTATCAGAACAGATCAGTAAGCAACTAAGAGCACAGTATGTCCCACTATGAAAAAGGAAAGGTACACATGCTATTCCAGGACTCCACACAAAAACTCCCAAGACACAAGTGTTTGGGAGACAGAACAGAAATAAGAATATTTAGCGATCATTCCACCACTCCCCACACACACACCTTGATTTCCAATATTTATTTGGCTTTACTAATTATATTACTAATGTGTCCTTATAATGCATTCCGGCTCCACTAAAAACTGACACAAGATGTCTAGTAGCTACGTATCTATCTGGACAAAAAAGCTAACTAACGTCCATGTTCTCTTTGGGCTCATCACATTATCTGTTCTTAACGCATCAATCTTGAAAACACAATGCCACAAGCTTTAAACACTGGCATAATTTGTTACAACTGGAAACAGGAATTTGAAAGTGGGACTGGTTTCTGTGTGCTACCATGTGTTCTCTTTTTGTATTGTTTCCAGCTGCTGAGAAAAAACATGGGATGAATTTTGGTTCTCCTGCATGCAAGGCAAAGGTATAGGACCAGCAGCTATGTGTGTTTCCTAGATCTCACCGTGGTGCAGTTATAGCCTCTGCATAGCTGGAACAAAAGGTCAAACAGAAGAGGCCATTTAATTTTCAAAATGAGGAAGTTTCAAAACAAGGAGGATAGGGGGTGGATATCAGATGACTAACTAGGCAACAGAAGTCAGAGTCCTCATGCAAAGCCAAGCAAAAGCCTAACAGTACTAATGCAACCGTCTTGTGAAATTTTTCATCCTGCAATACTAAAATCAATCAGAAAAAGTAACATTACATACACATACTAGTGCAATGGATGCACAGATCTGGACCTTTGTGAGATACCTGCTGTCAGAGTATGCTTCTTGAGAGACAAAGCCTGTAACAAAATAATTATCTGCAGTGGATGAAAGTTCAGTTGATCTGTCTGTATAGCCCACATGTATGCAGTGGCAACCATGCAACTGATTTCAAAGGATTTTCAGTGATGCTCCACGTGCCAAATGTTACGTCACTCCTGAGATTTTAATCTTGTATTGGAAGCTATTTTTATCTTCCGAGCCCTTTGCAACCTAAGCCACAAAAAAAGGTGGGTAAAGCAACAGCTAAAGGAAGAGTTATGGGAAAGATACAGAGAAAATGTTCCCTCTTTACATGTCAGTGATTTTAGACTTCTCACCTGTCTATTTATAAAGCAAGCTAAAGCAACCAAGAATCCCCAGGCAACCCATATACCTCCCAAACCTGCTAGCATTGATTGTGATATCTGAAGAAAGCCAGTATTATTAACAGTTTCTTCAGGTAGACTACTATATGCTGGCACATAAGCAGTAATTTAAAAAGATGTCAAGACAACCAGAAAACTAGAAATGTTTTGGTTGCTTGTGAACAAAAAAACATTGCCTTCTGCAATCAGCTGAAGACTGACTGCACACGTTTCTTACAAGTTAAAGATTAAAAGAGACACCTAAAAGATTTTCTTACAGCAACAAAAAAGTCACCAGGCACTTTGTCACCGGCCTGAAATAAACAGCTATGGAGTTACTGCTTCAGTCAGCGAGATCCTCCCCTCCACAGAGGCTTGACACTGGAAGAGGAACAATAAATGCTGCCTGAGAAGCAGGAACAGCCTTCCAGGACGAGATTGCCTTGAGTTTCCAACAGGACAAGACAGAGGGGGTGTCCCAGAAAGAACTAGCAGAAGCTGGCTCTAATCAGGAGGTCATCACTATAGACTTGCTTTTCAAACATGCACTGAGCCAGCTAGGAGGAATACAGCTATTTTTGAGTGGTGATTAAAACCTCTTTCTTTCTTTCCTTCTTCCAAAATTGCATGCACATAACAATATAAAAATGGATGTGTGGCAGGACAGGACCAAACACTTAAAGAAAGAAAACAGTGGAGGAGATAGGCAACATGGTATGGGGAAAGATGGAAACAAGAAGAAAAAATGGAAGTAGCTCAGAAGATTTCTATTACAAACGACTGTATTAAAAAAAGAAAAAAAAGGTTGACCAGAACAGGAACCAAAACAGCCAGAAAACTGCCAAGATTAATTTCGACCTGGGAAAAGATACCAAGTGATGACAGTTATTCACTCTAGTACAGGAAATTAATGCATGGCTTAATGACTGCTGAGTTAATATTTTAAAACTTAGCCTGATTTCATTAATATGAAATAGGTGGAATGTAGCTTGTCCAGTCTGAGGAATGCCAGCACTTTCTTTATTACCCTCAGACAGACTTTTGAGGTGGACCATCTCTGGCATCCTTCCGTAATATTCAGTGTTTCCCATCTTCATATTTAAAAACAAATACAAAAAGACCTCTTTGAGCTACAAAATAAGGTTCCACCGCTTAAGAACATGGCATTCAATCTCTTCCAGGCAAAGTAATCCGTTACATGCACCATCCTTCTGTCTATGAACTTTGTGGCCTAATACATCTTTCTCCCTGCTCCTCTTCCCCTACAGGACGATGCCAGTGCAGCACTCCGCCTGCCGCAGCAATCCCACGGCTCTGCACCTTTCTGAACAGGGAAGTTAAGAGGTGCTCTGGCAACGCTGAAGAAATGGGGACCAAGCCAACTTAAACTGCAGTTCGGACAAAAAGTTGAGTATGGCTGAGGGGCCTAAGCAAAAGCCGAAGGGACTGGCTGTCTGCACCACTGAGATGTAATTCATGGCATTTAGCTTCCATGTTCCTGGTTAACGAAAATCCTGCAGAGTCAGGGCACTACGGGAAGATAGGTCACCCAGACGTCCAGTCCTCCAGAGCCTGCCGTGCAGCCCTCCCTCTCCCAAAACCCACAGTCATTTTCCTGAAATCAATTTAACTTGCTAGGAAAAATCTTACAGCAAACACAAAAGAATAGAGGAAGTAGTACTTTCCCAAAATATATTTACAAATCTAACATAAACTGCATTTAAAAACAGGTAGCAAAAGGGTATTTTGAGATCCAGAGATATTTAAAAACCTGTCCTCTTCCCAGAGGATGATAAGATTGGGAAACTGAAGAGATCAAAAAGTGTTTTGAAGCTTTGGGAGTAACGAAACACATCAGGAAGCAAGGACAGCAGTTTACATACACAGGAGATGGAAGCCAGCAGGTTCCAAGTAACTCCCCCCCACTCCCCTGACCTCTCGATTCCACCAAAAGTTAAATATTTCACCTATTTCACCTATAAAAGCAAAACCAAACAAGGATATCCCAAGCCCACCTGCTCCACACTTCAAACCTTGGGTACGGCTGTAACAAATACACTAATTCAAAAGCGTATGTACTTTTAGCAAAGCCTTCTTAAGTTTCCTTCTGAATATCACTGCTTTGCTGCAACATTACAATATTCACATTACAGATGCGTATGAAACTGAACGCGGGGATGAGTAAGGACTTGTAAAACACACCCTATAAACGCCAAGACTTGTAACCGCAACCAAAGCTGTCAGAGGAGCCATTCACAAGTTACAAGGTCCGTGAGGGAAGCCAGGCGCTACCCCGACCCCACACGCGTTAACTTAAAGGCCTCCTGCTTAGGGCCGGCTGCCCTCACACCGCCCGGACCCGGCCTCCTCCTCCTCCCCCGGAGACAGCCGGAAGCGATCCCCTCCGCTCCGCGCCGTCCCTCTCTCCTCCCGCCGTCAGGCTCACCGGGTCCGGCGCCCAGACGAGCTCCGCCACGACAAGCAGCGCTGCGGGGCACAGCAGCGCACAGCCCCAGCCCGCCATCCTCCTTCCCGGCTCGGCTCCGCGCTTCCCGGTGCGGCGGCCCTCCCGCCACCGCCCCAGGCCTCACCGCCCTCGCCCCTCCTTGGTGTTTTCCAGTCATACTTCCAAAAGAGAGAAGTTACGCACGGGAAGATCTGGACTAAAATGGAGTCTCTTAGGTAACGCTAAAAGCAAACCCGTGGCGCTTGTTTTCGCTTCATAAATACTGTAATTACTCTGCGTCCTTGGGAGATTTTAGGCAGGGTTTTGTGGTGATGACAAGTGCTGGGCAGGTGCCTTTGTTAGGAAGATGGGAGTTTTCTCCATCTTGCCTGCTCAAGAGCACAGGAAATGGGCAACTGGAGAGATTCAGAGTTATCTAATAACAGAGTATGAGAATACACCCATCTAAAGCACATACACCAGATGGTTTGGGTTGGAAGGGACCTGAAAGACCATCCAGTTCCAGCCCCCTGCCGATGGGCAGGGACACCTTCCACTAGACCAGGTTGCTTCAAGCCTGACCTTGAACACTGCCATGATGGGGCAACCACAGCTTCTCTGGGCAACCTGTGCCAGGGCCTCACCACCCTCATAGTGAGGAATTTCCTACTAATGTCTAACTGAAACCTCCCCTCTTTCAGTTTCAAGCCATTCCTTCTTGTCCTGTCACTACCTGCCCTTGTAAAAAGTCCTTCTCCAGATGTCCAGTAGGCCCTCTTTAGGTACTGGCAGCTGCTCTAAGGTCTCCCCAATGCCTCCTCTTCTCTGATCTGAACAAGCCCAGCTTTCCCAGCCTGTCTTCATAGGAGAGGTGTTCCAGCCCCCTGATCATTTTCATGGCCCTCCTCTGGACATGCTCCATTGGTCTACATTCCTCTTATGTTGTGGGCCTCAGAACTGAATGCAGCACTGCAGGTGGGGTCTCATGACAGCAGAACAGATCACCTCCCTTGATCTGATGGCCATGCTCCTTTTGATGCAGCCCAGCATTCAGTTGCTCATTATTTATTTGCTACTATATGCAAATCTATTTGTTGTATTATCACATACAAGCCAGCAGTAAAGTAAGGTGCATCCTCCAAATAGCTTACAATAAAAAGGTATAATTTTAGTGTGAGCAAATGAACAAGTAATGGGTATATATGTTAGCAACACTTTCTGGAAGCACCATAAATAAATACTTAAAACCTTCTAGGATGCTTGTGTTTTAGCTTGTCTGGAGCTTTGTGCAGTGCCCCAGATGTGTCACATTTTTAGGCACACATAAAAGTCTTTCATATCATGACTTAATTGGCTGTGCAATTAACTCTTATAAAACATACCAGGGGTGGTAAGAAAAGGAAGTCCTTGGTTGATTCAAAAGCTACATTGCATTGCAGAGATTAAGAAACAGGAAAGGATAAAAGAAACGCATTGTACAATGTGAAAGCCTTGGGCAAAGGCAGTGTGTAGAAAGGAATCAGCTCAGCATGGAACTGAACAGCACTTTAGAGACCAAGGCAGAAGGCATTAAGTACTGATGGAAGAATATACAGAACCAATTAGGGGATTCAGGAAATGAGGAAAATTACAGTGTAACAGGAGAAACCTTGGGATTTTCATGGGAGTGTCTTTTACACACAAGATATTGCTTTGTTTCCTTAGGGCTCAGGCAGATTTTTCTGGTTGAAGACAAATACCAGGCAATAATTCTGCATTTACACACAGGTAACTGAACATACTATTGCAGTCTAATGTGAGAAACAGTCAGATTAAGTTGGTCCCGTTATTTTCTAAACATCTGCAGTCCCTTTTGCTTAGTTTTCACTTCTGGAGCAAGCAGATTTTAGGTGCCTTACTGCGAGAGAAACTTGTTCTCGCATATCAGGGATGGGGCTTTGCAATATTAAGGCTTTGCAGTATTGGGGCTGGGGCTAAGTTGCTACGGGAACGAAACAAAGGGCTTGAAATACCATGACTTAAACAGGCACACTCTGTAAAGACAATGTCATCTTTGGGTGACAGACACACTCTATGGTTAAAAAGAATGCTCTCTCTCTGTACAACCTGAAACTAAGCTGGTGCAAACTCGTTCTGTAGTTAAACAGTCAGTTGGGGTACCACATGTCTGCCAGAGAGTTATGAAACTGAACCATAAAAGGAGACAAATAAATAAGAGGAGGGGGTGTATGAAATCGAGTAAGCGAGGATGTAAACAGAGGGAGGATAGTTAGTATGTAGATTAGACGTGCTGGATAGGCTGTAAACCTTGGAGTACCCAACCAATGAGGAAACAAGGGAGGGAACAGGGTAAGAAATACAAATCCAAGTTCTGCCTGTGCTGTGTTTGCCTACTTGCCAGGACACCCGTTTTTGCAAAAACGTTAATAAATAGCTGCTTCACTGTTTTATCTAGAGACCATTTCTTACACTTACTATCTTTACCTTCATCTAGATGCATTACCATCTTTAGGATATTTTTAACAGTAGAAAAAATGACTTTGGAAAATTGAAAGCTTTGAATGCTCTGATGACGAAATTATGCCCTAGTCACATTAAACATTCACAACTTTACTTTTTTGAAGCCTCTTTATACTTCTGGTTTAGTTCTTTCAGCAATAAAGAAATTTTTGGTTTAAGGAATTGTAACATCCTCCAGCACCCATGTTTGTCTGACTATGGCTGTTCTGCTGCTTTCCTATCAGAATGCCTTGTCTCCAGAGTCCACATCAGTACCATTTTGTTGTCTAGATTTGCTCCATCAATTTTCAAAAATCTAAGTCAAAAGAAAAAAGCTTCATAAGATGTGCAGCTTTACTCATTAACTGTACTGACAGCTGGTGTAACTGCCACCTAGTACTTCATGTCTACCCTCTGCTTTCTCGTACTCCTCTATCCAGTACCACTCAGATTTGTTCCTTCCTCCACAAGGAGAGGCTGCACAAATTACTTCCCCTTTTCTCTCTGCTTCAGTTAAAAGTTCTTTGTGCTAACACTACTGCTAGACATGGTATCACCAAGACTCCATTAATACCTTCAGTGGGATAATGTCCCAACAAACTCCTTACAGGAACAGTTCAACAGACATACTGATCTTCACTGTTTTGTCATTGCCTTGCCTTGCCTTTGCCTTTGCCTTGCCTGGCACATAGAGCTGGCAGAATAAGAAGAGGGGGGTTTTCAGAGTGGTGGCATTTGTGTTCCCAATTAACCATTACCTATGATGGAGCCCTGCTCTCCGAGAGATGGCTGAACATGTGGCTGACCATGAGGAGTTGTGAATGAACTCCTTCTTTCGTGCGTGTGTGGCTTTTGATTTACTGTCTTTATGTCAACCCACGAGTTTTGTCACTTTTCCAGTTCTCTCCCCCACCCCACCATGGCAGTGAGTGAGTGCCTGTGTATTGCTTACTTGCTGGCTGGAGTTAAACCACAGCAAAAGTCAATGCTGAAAATGCAATCAGATAAAACTGTATTTGATGGCAAATGGTGATAAACTTAATGTGATAAACACAGAGGGTGACCCTTATTCCCTGAAATGCTGCTTGTTGCTTGCTTAATCCAGTACTACTTCTTAGGACAATGTCATTTCACTTGCTGTAGCATTTCGTTTCACTTATTGCAAGGTCTACAACAAACATGCTTCTGTTACTATCATTTGGACCTACTTACAACACCTACACCTTGCATTCTCCTATTTACACTGACAAACAGGAAATGGAAAATTCCTTTCTATTCATGAAAGGAAAACCAGATACTGCCATATAAGTCTATTTCAACCATCAGCACTCCAGATGTCTTTAAAATTCACAGTGACTGTGGATCAGTGACACCTGCAATGGACTGCCAAATAAATAATTACTCTGGCCTGCAGCCTGCTCCTTGTGGTGCCACCTCTTCCGCAGCATTTCCAGGAGTAGTTCTGGCATCATGGCCACTTCCAGGCCCATGATGCTGGGGTTCAAACCATGACAGTTGTAAACCAGGTTGCTTACATTTCTGGGGAGGGACATGTGCCGTGGTACCTTGTAACCAGAACTGAATCCTAATCCCGAGTCCTAGACCTAACTGAGGAGCTCTGGGGAAAAATCAATTACATTTTTTTTTTCCTGTGATAGCACAACCCACAGCTATGCTGCATTTTCTTCCAAGATTCCTCAGAAGCCAGCTAGCAACATTTGCCAATGATTGTCTATTTAGCCCTAGCTTTTGGCCTTCTCCCTGAAAATTCAGCACTCTCTTCTGTCACACCTAAACATGTGCAATGCATCTTTACTGACAATATAAGAACTCAAATTATGGTCTTTATTAAACTGTGGAAAAGGCAGCATAGCTCTCTTCTTCACAAAAATTGAGTCAAGGAGCATATGGACATACACTGTGATTGTAAAGCCTCTAAGCTACACATACGATCAGTTTCATCTGCTTGACCATTTCTGCTACTGGTAAAAAATTTAGCCTCACACTCTGCCTATATGGTTTGCTGATTGACAGGGTATCTATTCTTATTTGAGAGCAATCAGGTTATACATAGCATTCCCTGGAAAAGCCAACTATTCTCGCTCAAGACCACTAAAAGACAGGGAGCTTTTTCTCTGGACTACATCATTGTATAGGGCTTAAGTTATATTGCAAATAACATTGGTAATTTACATAATTTTAATTTTTCTTGGAGCCATTCCCTTAATGCAAGCCAAATATCCAGAACTGATACAGTGAGTGAGATTTTATAACTGGGTTATCAGTATGTGAGGGAAGTTTAACATAATTCTGGAAACACCTAAAAAAAAAAAATAGAATCAAGGATCAGTTCTGCTAATTGCAGTTTCTTTCTGCAAATAACAGAGACTCACTACAAATATGTTGACATTCCCAGCAATTGCCTACCTTCTTGAAAGAATGCATAGTTAACAGAAATTGACAGGAAATAAAGATAACTTCCACTCACTCCTGCTATGTGCTTAGACTCAAAGTTTTGTACTAGAATGAGAAATAAAATCTGTAAAAACTTTAAAATGAAGCTGTTGAACTGGTCAAAAGCTCAAGTATTCACTCAGTTTATGTGACTGCATGATATTATTACATTTTGGTTAATAGTATTTCCTGAAATACAATAATCAGGAAAGTGACAGACATAAGGGAAAAGAGTTCTATAGGAGATAAACCCCCCCAGCCACTAATTGGGCTTTTGTACCTCTGAGAACTGGGGAGAAAATTCTCATTTGATTTACTACTTTTTTTTTATTTAACACAAACCTTGCTTATTTAATTTCTCAGCATTCTGTTATAACTTCTATTGGCATTTAAGCAGAAACTCTTGTGAAGCAGCTGGAATGACACAAGGTCTCCAGGGATCTATCTGTACAAGAAAGTTACAAGCACAACAGTCCCAATATCGCTGCACAAACCAGCTCCTCAGAGGCAGCATTTTCTCATTTGTTGTCTCAACAGAGAAAGCTTAAGTGGGAAGACACTCATTCCAAAATAGATATTCATACAAGGAACTAGTGAGTGTGCCTATTCTTATAAAGTAACTATTAAGGAAAGAGTAGGTTTAACAGGTATAAAACAAATACATAAATTATGCTGCCTTAGAAGGAAAAGCCCTGTGGCAAAAGTCTCTGTACTCAGTGGGATAGAGCACTGATGGAGCATGATAAGCTTAAAAATGCCATCTGTGGAAGATTTAGACTTTTGGTTGCTCTTCTAAAAATGTTACCTCATGAATGCGCCCAGCCTGTGGAGATTTTCTTCTTTCGGTTCCATAAAATGTGTGTGGGCTATATCCATATTTTTTAAGTTCTTTGAAAAATTACATGCTTTTATTGCTAACCTCAGCTAGCCTTCCTTAACCAGCTACAATTTGTTTTCATGCTGAAAGTCAATAAAAGGTTTAAACAGTTATGATGTACTTAAACTCTTTGTGCCTCTTCCTCAAGGCCAAATGCCTACAAAATTAGACCAATATAAACTGCCATTACTGGCTAGGCTCTATTGGTCTGTTGTCGTATCTTTTCAGACACATCATTTTCTTGCATGAGCTCACAGTTTTGTACTATGTGTGCAGTTCAAATGGAGGAACTCCATAGAGACAATTTAAATTATTCCCATGAAAATGCTCAACATTCTTACCAAGTAATCTTTATGATGCAGATTACAGAAGCTGTGGAGAGAGTAAGCAATTGTTCTGAGATAGTTCCTATGGAGATGTTGCTACTGTAAAGCTTGTTAGTAATCAGAGCAGACAGGGGTGCTGTATTTTATGAGATACTAGGAATGCATATTATACATGATCATAAAAAAAAGTCCCTGCTGTTTTATTAAATAAAGTCGATGCCATAGAGAAACCAGCAAAATCATTTTTTCCCTTTTGTAAAATAAGTGACCTGCTAACACAAAACAGCCATTCCTTCTTCTTATGAAACCACTTTCATTTTCATTTGTAATAGGGTTCTGTGACTTGTCAACACTTTTTCCAACATACGGATTACATCATTTATCTGTTTAGAACATTGTTTTATGAAAGCTAAATATTCTGGCCCAGTCTTCACTTGATGCAGTGCCCTATGGAATATTCGGGACTACATCTGAATATTCTGGCCTAGTCCTCACCTGAATCACTGGCTCCACAGAAGTCCTACTGAGGATCTGAGAGGATGTGTTCCAAGACATGCATTTTCAGTTATTTCTTCTTGTTCAATAGTTACATACTTCTTACACGTTCAATGTGTTAACCATATTTTCCTTTGAACTTCATCACTGTTCTCTTCAGCCCTTAATGTCTTCTGTCCTGTCTCTTCATTCAGGTTCCTTTCATCAGCTTTGAGAGAATCAGTGGGTCAATTTCTTTCCCATTAAATAATTATCTCACTATTTCAACAGCATGTAGTTTTAGAGTAAATGTAATAGTATTCACTAGTGAACGATGACATTAGTTTGACAGTTAATTACAACTCTCACGCAATCCTTTAAAAATAACGTAATAAAAACATCAGCAGAACTCCTTCAATAAAAAATAATTACAAAACATTTTACTCTTGTTTTCAGTTTTGACACTATCATCAAAGCTGTAGAAGAAAATGGACCAGCTGGTTGTCACTTGCAGTATCTATCCGATTTCACTTTTGCTCTCCTGTATGGAAAAAGTAATGAAACAAGATTTAGATTAAGACCAAATATGATTATACCAAGGTGTTTTAGCTGCCTCAAAGCATTAAAAGCTATTTTTCTTAAACTTCACTTCAGTAAAGCACATATAAAGCCTAACAATACTTTGGATTTGTTAATTAACTTTTTTTTTTTAAGGAGCTAGAACTGCAGTGCCTAAAGTTAACTTTGTCTTTCCCTTCAAATCATCACTAATTGCATTTTCTCCACCCTGAGGAATGGAATTCAGATTCAGTGTGATCTGAAACTGACACTCAGCCTCTGATGCCCCAGGAGTCTTCTCCCATCACTTGCAATCATCAGAATAGTCTTCTGCATTCCACCAACTGAATTAATGCAAATATTTCTGCTATATATTGATACAAAATGTTTTAAAAAATCCAAGACAGTTTCCACAGTCTCAGCTCACCTGGGGAAAAAGATTATTCCTACTGGACTGCAGGAAGAGTGTTCTTAATAAATGCTATTTCTCTTTAAAGTGCAGCTTTCCACTCTCCAAAACGCTTTGGTGCCACAGATATTGAAAATGTTAAAATAGCTTGATTTTGTGGTTAAAAAAGATGTATCCCTCAACTCTCCTGTACTAAATAGACTGAACAGCCTACTTAAAGCTTTCTGAAACATTTAATTTCTGGGTAAATCCAAACCTATGAACCTCAGTTTAAGTGAAAACCCACCAAAAGAAGCCAACCCCAGAACTGAGGCGGTCACTGATCAAAGAGGAAATGCTTAACACCCCACCCCATGAAAGGTAGTTCTCTTTTGTACCCCAGGTTTACTACAATTCCATCTCCGAGTAGTTTTTGAATCACAACATTATTTCTTTTACTGCAAAGTACCTGTCGAGCAGCATTTCATGAAAAGTGCCTTCTTTCCTGGCTTTTCTAAGGGCTTTTGTATCTTCTTTGCTTATTTTAAGCTTTTTGTCTTGAAAACTTTGGAATTTCCTTCTGTAAGGGGAGGAAAAATAAAAGTGTAACTCCTTTATTGAAAACTTTAAAGAAACAGCTGTGATAAGAATCTTAACTTCTATTACACAGTGGACAACTGGCATAACAAAACCAAGCAAACTATTACAGTACCAAATACTAACACTTCTGTAGATGAAGATATTCAGGGGTTTGGGTTGTTTGGTTTTTTTTCCAGTCTAAATGGGAGTATGCCTGACACAATTAACATGACGTGGTTACAAGTTCTAAAATGCTCCTTCTTCAACTACTAGCATGGTAAGTCAGGGAGGTAAAGTGTATTGGGTGTAGGTGGCAAGGTGCTGGTAGTGGGGAGCTTCAGGGGTGGTCTCTGTGTGAAAGGGCCAGGGCCTGCCCTGTGCTGGAGCCACTGCAGAATGTAGATGAATCCATCAGCAAAGCTGGTGGCACCTCTGTGAAAATGTATTTAAGAAAAGGCAAAATGCCACACAGGCAGAGGACAACAGGTAAAACCAGAAGTTTGAGATGGCAGTGTGAACATCAAGGATGGAGAAGGAGAGTGAGGGAGGTGCTTCAGGCAGTTGAGTGAATATTCCTTCCAGCCCATGGAGAGGACCATGCCTGAACAGGATGAAAAGTGGGACAGGAAAGGAGTGGCAGAGAGAAGGTCTCATATATGGATGCATACCCCCATTCTGCTTGGGTAAGCAGGTAGAGTAGTCTGGAGTGAAGCTGAGCCTGGGAGGTGGGTGAAAGGAAGGTGGTGGTTTTAATTTTTGTCCTTGTTTCTCATTACCCAAATCTACTATAATGGGCAATAAATTTAAATAGTTTTCTACAAGTTGAGTCTATTTTGCCTGTGACAGTATCTGGTACGCAATCTCCCCATCTTTATCTCAACCCACAAGCCTTCTCATCCTGTTTTCTTCCCTTGTCCTGATGACGGAAAAGAGAGTGAAAAGTTGTGTGGGAGCCTGGCCCTTCCAAGGACAGCCCCAAAAAAAAGTGAAAAAAAGTACTTGAACCTGCTCTGAACTACATACACATAATTGATTTCACACTGTTTAACATTTCCTTTGTCTTCATGTGGAACATCATCTTTCTTCTCAGCTTCTCTTTCAGCACAAGTACGAATCTAGTCATTGAGAGAAAAACAAAACAGAAAATGCCTCTATTTTTAAAACCAGAAGTTCCAGGTAAAGACAACAACATATCCTTAGTAACAGAATGAAAGTTCACAGCTTTCAAATTGGTTAATCACAACAAGAAACAACTGCAATAAAAGCAAAAGCTGCCTCTTGAGAAACCTTGAATGTGATCCTCAAAGCTACTGTAAAAGATGACTGTCTTCATCTCGGAGAAGCACTATTACAGTTCTGAGTTTTAGCAGGGATAAAATGCCTTTTTCAGAGACTGATTTAAAAGTATTATTGTTCTCACAGGCATCTACCTGTAACTGAACGAACACATATTTTCCATGTAGAGATAAAGTCAATATAGTCTTTTTACATTCTCCTACTTAAAATATCTCCCCTACTACGCATCATGGTAAACCTTCTCTGTCCCTGCTGCAGTCATAATTTATCTCTTCCATACCAGGAAGTTATTTCAGAACTATCTGGACTATCACACAGGCTGTCCTGCCCCCTCCCTTCTTCTTGCCCTTCTGTAGTGGTAATGTACCTTCCTACCTCTTACTGGAAGTACCTCAGTTTATGCAGCCCCACAACTCATTTACCTTTCTTGTGACCAAAGCACTTGACAGCTTATAGAAAGCTATTATAACTGTATTTACGGTAAACTGCAGCACACAGACACCTGCTTGTTTGAATATCTGTGCCAATTGCAAAGTAATTGTGGAAGTTACAGATTACCTTAATCATTTCTTCTTCCCCTGCAGTTTTGCTTTGGGCTTCTATGTCTCCCTCTTCATTGCATCTAATAAAACGGCTGTTTGCTGCTAGTAATGCCATTTTCTTCTGCAGATACAGTATCACATATTGTTAGTATAAACAGTTTGCATATAATCCATGATTCACAACATTTATTCTCTACAATATACCAAACAGTTCTGCAAATGCATTTTATTATTTTATGTATGGACATGTCAATAGGTAGCCTTTGGACTTGCTGGCTCCTTTATTCTTAAGATGCTTACAGCTGCCCAAAAATGCATTAACTTGAAGTATTCTAAGAGCTTCCAATTATAGAAATGCATTGCAGCTGGGAAACCAGAAGCTTAAATGTTACAATACAGAAGAGACTGCAAAAGGCTTTTACTTGACAGGCAAAGAACATACAGTCAAAAGCTAAGGAAGTCAGATGAACTATCCCAAACAGCTTACGTCTTGGAAGACAGGTTCCCACTGCTCTCTTGACCCTATTGCATCTGCACGTCCAATGACAAGTCCATCTGAATTTATACCAAGGTATTTGCCATAACCAGACTTCAGAGCAATCCTCAAAGAGAAAATGCAAAGAATTTTTAATTCAAGCAATTCACAACATCTAACACATCAGAAACATTTTTTACTAGACAATTATTTCAAGAGAATATCAAAACATTCACAGGAGAAACAAAGATAATGAGTATCAAAGCTGGTAACACTGGTTCAGTAATTACCTTGTATCAGACAACTTTACTGCTGTAAACTGTTCAGGAGGACTAGGGCCTTCATCATCTGAGGAATGAATTTTCCATTAGTTACATGTGAACTATTAAACATACAGTATTTTAGCCTGTTAATACTGCAGCTTCAAAAAGAATTAAACATGGCTATTGCTAAGTACTATGGAAAGCTGCAATATTTTATTTCTTTAAAAATTCCTTTTTTGAATATTCACTTTAAGAAAATAATGCAGGTGCTCATTCCATGTATTTAGAGTGCTTACAGCAGGACAAAATAAAGACAGTCCTTGTATAAAGTAGTTTACAGTTGAGAATATTTCATAATTCTCCAGGTGGCTTTGAAAACCTTCATCTATTTGTAATGATATTTTTTCCATAACAAAGTGTAGTAAGGTTCAGCTATGGTAACACAACTCAGTATCCTGAAAGCTACTAGCCTCTCCATTCCTCAAAACCAAAAGGATAGAATACTGCCATTACTGCTTTGCTCTCACACTGGAGGTGAAACACAGCTCAGTGTTCTGGAGCACTCCTTGTATGACTAAGGGCTCTTAAATTCAAAGTAAGGACAAGTTAATTATTCGACCACATTAGTAGCCCACTTGTGCAGCAACAAAACAAATATATTAAGATGAGGATGCAGCAATAAAGCTTGAAACTCATCTGCCTCGAGTTCCACTCCTGAAATGACACTATAAAGATTTTATAGGATTTAATGAAAGTTATACTGCTTTTTATCCAGTAAGCAGTATGGCCTTTAACAGGTGACCACCCTCCAATGCAGTTCAATTTATTGTACACATAAACCAGCAAGAAACTAGCACAGTGAAACTGACAGTCATTAGGTTTGAGTCAACTGCATGCTATGGCTAGGTTTATTGCATTATTTGTAATAAGCCTTTTTAGCTGTAAAACTACTTGCCTCTAAGTCAAGCTCATTTTACGCTCTTGTGCCTTTCATTACTAACATTACTTATTTCCAAATTTCCTGTAGCAAACCTTTATGTGGTGCTCCAAGCGTAAACAAGCCATTGTCGAGGGCATGGATGTACGCTCCTTTATCCATTTCTATAGCTATTGTTCCTGTAATTTCACCAAAATTACGGACAGCCCACCAGTTTCCTAAAATACAAAGAGAGTTAATAGGGTAATTACAACTTCTGATTACAGCAGTTACAGATGGTATTTCTAGGAGTGTCTTCTCTGAGATTTGAAATTCTAGAGATACAACGGCTATTGCCATCTCAAGATCTTTGTGAATTATTTTATAGCACAGAGCAAACTTAACATTATTGCTGCTGAACGGGGATATCTTGCTGCTCCAGCCACCCTGTCATCCCTAGTTACAGGCTCCTGCACTTCAGCCCTTCTCTGCGTTAGTCCATAGAGCAAGCTGATCCATTCAGCAGCAAATACACACCTTGCGAGGAAGGTATTTTGTGTTTTCTTTCTCCTCTGGAATATTTTAGGGGCCATATCCAATTACTAGCTTCTCCAACAGAAAAACTAGCTTATCTTACTGTTAAAATACTTCAGGTGAGCTGTAACCTTAGGCTTAGGTTATTCAAACCAATCTATGTTTGAATTTTTGATCCCCACAGAATTCTACCAACATGAGAGGTATCCCTACCCACATGTATGACTCAGAATTATGACATCCGTAGCTGTTAAACAGTAAAATTTTCTCGTGGCGTACCATTTTACAAATACATCCTACTTAATTAAGATAATAACTAATTTTAATCTAAACATATCTTTTTTTACACATGGTAAATTTGGCAAGTTATTCTGCCTTGAGTTGAAATAATCTTCCACATCTTTATATAACATATAGTTATTTCTCTTGTCCTATACACCCTGAGCATTCCACTCATGCATAAAGACTTAGATTCAATGCATCATCCAAGAAACAAGGCCTCCCAAGACTCTTTTCCTTTTGAAAGGATAGAAGGTTGAGTGAATTAAAGAATGCAGTCAGAAATTAACTACTGGCAGAGTAGGCACAGAAAGCACAGGAAATCCAATCATTAATTTTCAAAGTGATAGCAACAGAAGACGTAAGTCGTTTACACAGAAATGCCCTCACTAGATAACAGCATTATAGTCCTAAAAAGTTTCTCCTCCTGAAGCAAATACTATTGGAGAGAAAATAGGGGAAAAAAAAAAAAATAAAAATCCAAGCTGATAAACAGCTTACGATTATATAAGAACATGCTTCAGCAAAAAAAGTAAGTGGAAGATCCATACCACTGGTGTCAGAAGTTCCATCTGGAGTCCAGGAAAACCCCAACATGCAAATAGCATGTTTTGAGAGTCACAATTCTCTACAGAAGTTACATTTCCTTTGCAAAGCCCTGTAACAACCTCTTCGGCTTCGCCATCCCCTAGTTTCCACACTGTCACGTAATTCTGGAAAGCAGCTCACCAACAATATCAAGCTGCTCTGCCGCATCCTCTTCCCTTTTCCTTTTCTTCTCCTTGTGCTTTTTCTTGCTGCACAGAGAGATGTAAAGAAGTGAGAACCTGCCTCCGACCTGTCCCTTCCCCAGCAAGGCCGCTCTCTCGCACGGCCTCGCTCCCAAGCCGCACGGAGGCGGGTCACTGACAGCAGGCGGGAGCAAGGGGCTCACAGTCCCGGAGCCGAGCCGAGCCCTGCCCTGCCCAGGCACACCCGCAGCCGGAGGGACGGGACGGGACGGCACAGCACAGCCAGGCCCCACCCTTAACCAGTTTCCGACGGCCCCGGCACAGCGGGGAGCCCGGTCGAGCTTCCCGGTGCCGGTGCCGGCGCCGGCGCCTGCCGCAGCGGAAAGCCGGGTGCAGCAGATGCCGGCGGACAGCCCACTCCTCACCTCTTCTCTTTCGCCCCTTTGAGGACGAGCTTGGTGGATTTAACGCACGAATACTCCGCCATGTCCGGCTACGACAAGCACAGACGGACACATCCGGGTGCGCTCCGACGGAAGCCGCGGAGCGACAAACCTTTCCTCCGGCCAGCGTCCTGCTGCTTCCCGCGCATGCGCATGCTGCCCTCCTGCGGGACCAAGGCGGCTCCGCGTGGTTAGCGCTGAATCGTCACACGTAGCGCGGCAGGGACGCGCGTTTTGAGGAGGAGAGTAAAGAAAAGTTTAAATTCACGTTTAAAAGCCTGTTCCCAGGCACCTCTTCCTCTTACAAGTGTGGCTCTGTTCCACCGGTTGTCCTGGCACTAAGGAGTGAGGAGTTTACAGCTTCCTGTCCGGTGTGTGGCAGCATGCTTTCCACGTGTGTACTCAAAAGCTGTGACAGACGCACCGCAGAACCCTTGGCCTGTGCAGCCAACCAGGGCCGTGCCCGGGTGTCTCAGTGGCAAGGGTGATGCGACTTTGGGGCTGTGCTGACGCAGGAGCAGAAGCTTCAAGTTAAGCCTGTGAAGACAGATCATATAATCACAGAATAGCTAGGGTTTGGAAAGGACCTTAAGATCATCTAGTTCCAACAGATGATCAGGGACATCTCACACTACACCATGTCACCCAAGACTCTGCCCAACTGGGCCTTGAGTGCTGCCAAGGATGGAGCACTGGGGAAACTGGATGGAGATTAGGGAAATAAAGCTTGTAAGGCAACCAACTACACCAAACTAGGAGGAAAATGAGGTTTATGGTATTTTTTTCCTGTCTTTATTAGCTGCTTGGAATTCCACAGAGTAAAATCTACCTCAGGCTTTTCTCTAGGGACATAACCATCCTTTTCTCACACAGTTAACTTATTACCTTCTCAACAGGTATCTTTGCATCTTTAGGGAATGACATTGATAGGACATGTGATTAGGCTTCCCATTAGAGCAGTAATTTGTATTTAGTCTTCCTAATCCATTGCTCCTACTTCATACTAATGGACTGGGGTTTGTGCCCAAAGGTTGTCTGCTGATTATATTAGCTGGTCAAGTGAAATATACCATCCTTGTCAAATCTTGTCTGACAGGTCTATACAGAGATGCTTGCATTGGATTGCTTCCTTTTGGTTTCCAATTTCATTACCTGTCTATGCTTGCAAGTTCTCAGCATGTCAGAGGTACCTTCTACAAGTAAGAAATGTGAGTCTCATACATTGTTATGTCAAAGCCTTTAAAAATCACTGCAGTCATGGCCAAGTGATAAAGCTTTGTATGTGTAGTGTCCCAGTGAATGACACTGGAGTTTGTGGATGACTGCAGGTGGCTTTCACAGGTAGTTTGAGTGGATCTAGGACCCTGCTCCTGCTCACCCTTCTTACTGCTTTCAATTTCTATCTACATGTCTAACATGACTAACCCCATGTTTTTACCTGTGAAGCTGGAGTCATTATACCTGCCAGCTAAAGTGAAAGCAACAGTTACGAACTTCCAGGAATTTTTGGCAAGTCCCCCATTTTGGAGCTCTGGGGAAGAGGCAGCTGGGAGGAGGCACGGGCGTGTCAGCAAAAGCAACACTTGAATGAAGTTTGCTGTGATGTGTAAATCCAGAATAGTTTTTTTGGTGTCTGTGGTGTGCTACTCTCCTGTTGGTGTCTACTTCTGTTGCAGTTTGTCAGTGGAAGAAGTCATCCCTTTGATCGGTGTTCGGGAAGTGGACAGCTTGAAGCAGTGTGTTGCTGTAGTGGGCAGTATGTGACTTTATTGGTTTATTGAACCTGTATCTTGCAATTAGTTCTTCCAGTAACAGCTAAAAAACTAAGCAGTACAGGAAGCTGCAGGCAGTGATGGACAGCTTGCTGAGCACTTCTGGTCTCTGCATAGAGCTATAGTCAGGAAAGTATTGTGTTAGCAAAGTCTTGTATACAGTCCAGTTGTGAAGGTCCTGCAGATCTTACTGTATCTGAAGGACCAGAGAAGATCCAGATTTCCAAACACAAAATTGAGATACCTAGCCAGATTACTAGCAATCCATTAGTTGATTTCAGCCTCATCCTCAAGTACATTCTGTTTTCTATTCTCACATTTCTAGAGGTTGTTGCCTGACTTCTAGGGATCTTGTGGTACTTAGAATTTTACAGCCAGTATTAGAATGGTTGATCCTTAGTTTGGTTCCTTGGTTTTGGTGGTATATACAATGTCTTTTTCACTGTTAAAACGTTTTAGAATCACAGAATGGTTTGGGTAAGAAGGGACCTTAAAGATCATCTAGTTTCAATCCCTCTGTCATGGCAGGGACACCTTCCATTAAACCATGTTGCTCCAAGCCCTGTCCAACCTGGCCTTGAACACTTCCAGGGATGGGGCAGCCATAGCTTCTTTGGACAATCAGTTATGGTGTCTCACCACCTTCACAGTAAAGAGCCTCTTCCTAAGATGTGATCTAAATCTCCTCTCTTTTAGTTTAAAGCAATTCCCCCTTGTCATATCACTACATGCCCTTGTAAAAAGCCTCTGTCCAGATTGCTTAGAGGCCCTCTTTAGGCATTGATCTCCTCAGAGCCTTCTCTTCTCCAGGCTGAACAAGCCCAGCTCTCTCAGCCTGTCTTCATAGGAGAGGTGGGGGTTATGTTTCCCCTTTTCCTGTCAGTGAGAAGTTCAGTGGACTGCTGCAGCACTGATAATGGGTTGGCCTCTTAATCTACCAGGTCCCTTGTTGGCTTCTCTGTCAAACGGGGAAGGAAGTTACCATTTTAGTCAGTATATTTATATTTCTTCTACATTCTCATATCTCCATCCTTTTGAAAATTAATTCAAGCTAGCCTAAGCATCAAGCAATTTTAGCAAATATAATTGTATTTGAATCTTGTTTTATCATGAAACACTTTTTTTTGCTGGTTCTAAACAGATACGCCTGTAGGGCAGAATTTTTTGTTAAGGGAATATGAAAAATGTGAGAGCAATTACATAGGAATTAGGAGAAATCAGAAAGGAAGTTAGTGAAGCAAAAAAGAATGCCTGTCAGCATGTCGATCACTCAGCCATCCTTGCATGCTTACTTGTCCTTTTGTGGTTTGGTTATTTTGGGGTTTTATTTTGATTTTTTTTAAGGCTTCAGTTCTGTGGAGAGGAAATCTGCAGGGGTTCTTTAGTGTTTTCTTAACTCTACTTTAACTTTCCAACTTTATTTGTGGTAGATTTTATTTTTTGACCACTTTAGCATTTGTGGGGTATTTGCATACTCTTATCAAAGTGGGCCAGTGTATGTTGACACAGTCTGACCAGCTCCTCGAGCTACATAAGCATTTCCCTGCCAGGTAAGATGGGAGAGGATGCCTTGACTGCTTCTGGTTAAGAATATAAAGCATTTTATAAGAGATGCAATAACTTTAAAGTTACTAAGAATTATGTATGTTAAGGTGATGTTTTTCTTGTTAACTTTAAAAAAAACAAAAGCAAGTAAAACCAATTTGTGTTTTAAAATACATTAGATCGTACAACGGAAGTGTGTGAGCTATTTTTCTGTTTGCCCACCAGATGCTGCTATAGCCACAAAAATAAGTGCAGATTAAGTGATTTTTTTTTTTAATTTTTATTATTATTTTTTTTTTTTTTTAAAAAGAGTGGTTTATTTTCATTACAGATTACCTTTACTTATCCTGCTCCTGGAAAGAATTACATGCATGTTTACATTTTTGCACTGGGAATAATCCCAGTAAGTTCCATTAAGCAATTCATTCTGTGTGAAGTTAAGCATGTTTATAAACTTTCTCAGGATGAGGCTATATCAATTATGTTTGATGTTTTCTGTATTTGCTATTCTGTTTTCCCCATTATGAAGCATAAGAGGGAAAGGCAGAAGAATAGATACCATAAATTTGTGATTTCATTAGAAATGTAGTTTTTTATGCTCCCATAATGTAAAATATATCTTCTGAATTAATATAATTTTATTTGAAATTCACATAGTTTAGGTTTCTTCTTTAATTTAGTGACTCCAACAAGTAGGTATCACTCCAATATACAAAGAAGAGAGTCAAGCATCTTCCCACAGGACGAAGAAATGCCATCTATTAGAAGGCTGTATCTAAAATAGTACCACTTTGGCAAAGCTATTTAAACACTAATTTGCTAGTTAGTATTTTTGAAATTAAAACATTCTCAAAATGTCCTGGCTACAATTGTTTAAAAAACCCCTAACAGTTCATTTTCTTTATGGCAGTGGAAATAAATGGAGCCTTTGTGTTTGCAAATGTAGAAAACAAATCACTTTTTTAATGACTAGATTTTCCTGCCAGCTTGGAATTTGCTGCATGTGCGTTTTATTTTGAATGCCTGAAGAGTGAAGTCATTTGCCATCTCTCATGCAGATGGGGCACATTGGCTGAGGTGTCATTTGCAAAATGTGCACTTTCATCATTCACGTTTGAAGGGGATCATTACAGTGTTTCTGATACACACTCAGGATGGGTGGACGTGGAGGGCTGAGACTGTGTGTCCATGAATATCAATAGCCTAGTGTTGTAACAGCCTTGACCAAAACTTGGGCGCTTTGGAGTTTCCTTCCACCTTGTTTATTTATATTAGGAAATACAAAAATATGTCCCCAAACCAGAGAAGCTTGAATTAGCTTTGTTGATACTAGAGTTGACAGAGAGTTTATATGCTTTTATTTGTGCTTCCATTTCTAAGTGTGGAGCCATTGGGAAATATCTAAGCTGCTGACTGGTGTAACAGCCAAGATTGATAGAGTTTTGTTTACTCATTTACAGGAGTGCACTCTGATGTGAGTTAGCACCAGAGCAATGATATTTTGATTCTTCTCCAATGGGACAAAGTACATACACTGGAATGTTGCAGTGGTTTCTCATAATGTTCAGCAACAGTTGTGTGATGGTATTGAAGCATCCCCAGGACATGATGGTGCATACCACAGTGACATGACAGATGTAAATGAAAAGCTAATTTGATTCTTGCCATTTTCAATGCTGCATGCTGAAAATGCTTTTATTCTAGCCTCTAAATTTTAAATGTGTCCTGAAGTTACCTTTTTAAAACCCTAAAATGTAGCTTTAAGTATTTTCAGCACAGGTAAGTAGATAGTCTCAAAATGGCATTTCTACTTCTCAGTTTATGGTATAGCAGATAGAATATTTGGAAAATGGGAAGGGTTTCTCAGCCTATCAGGAGCAGGATAGCATCTTAGCTCATATTCCCCAGTCCTTAGCATCCCTGGTACAGTGACCTGTTTTCGTTGTGTCTCCTGAGCATCTTCTGTATTGCCTGGTCACTTTCTGTATCGTTTTCCTATGCTGTTGCTTTGTAAAGTTTTGTGGCTACGTTCTTGCAGCTGGCCAGATCTTCTCAATATCTGCTTATACAGACACTGACACCCTTCTCTGCAGTTTGGCAGCGGGCAATAGAGCACTCACCAAATCCCTTTCTGCTGGACACCGAGGGGATGCAAAAGACAAATGAAAGGGCAACCATGAATGTACTGTAATCTCATGCAGATGCTAGCTCTGAATGGTGTTTACAGGGGCTCAGCCCTGCTGGTTTCTTCTTGTCATCCCAAATGGCTTAGCATGTGTACTTCAAATTCTGCTATTCTTTTCCACTAATTGGTCTGATTTTTATCCTGACATACTCAGGAAATCTTTCCTATGTGTATGAACACATTTTTCTCTCTGCCTCTTAGTCTGGGTTTTTTTATCAATTTTTATTTTAACTGGCCAGTTTTCTTCCAATTTAACAGACAGGTGAAGGTCACAGCAATAATTGAACCCTGATGAGTTCTGAAACCTGTTAGGTAAGTAGGAAAAAGACCTGTAACTTCTGGGTTGCAATTTGAACTCACATCTTACTGGAGATGGGAGGGAACCCTCGTGCAGAAAAGGGTATGTAAGGAAAAACTCCTAGTAAATCATAGGATACTAATGAGTGAAAAAATATACCACATTCCTTCCAGTACTTAAGCAGCAACCTATTGCTATATAGTGAAATTTCAGTTTTTATGGGATGGAAATTTGATTCTCTAAGTTGAGCATATTTGATGTTTTTTTGATGTTTCCTGACAAATAGCTGGCATGTTTGACTGAAATGCAGTTGAAAACCCTTCTCTTTTTCACTGGGACTTAATGGCAAATGCGGACTCAGCTATAAATTAAACATGACAGGATTTCTGGGGCAAGTTACCAGCTTTGTGCTATGTGTTCATACACAGACTTTTCCAGCTCAGGACATGGTTTTCTCTTGTCTTCGGTGAGCTTTGTTTCCCTTGTTACATGTGGTTGAGTTTGTTTATCTCATTAGGAAAGCCACAGGATCCATAGGGAAAGATTTGTTGTTTCATGTGTATGTAGCACTGTTGCAGTAGTTCTTTGTTAGCCTATGATCAAGTTTGAGTTAAATGCAGTTTCTAACTACTGTTTTGGGTTGTTTTGTTTTTTTTTTTTCTTTTTTAAATTTAGTTTTTCAAAAAGGATTTCTTCCCTTTTGTATTTCCCTTACTAAATCTGTGACTTAGTAAGAAGTAAGCAGGTGGGTCTGAATGGTCTGGGAAGGGTGTACTCGCATTACTTTACTGTAATGAGCCCTCGGATTTGTACAGTTACCTCCACAGCCAGGAAACTGGCACAATGCTGGCACTATTCTACATCATGTGGGCAGAAGTACTGGAGGCTAGAGGAAGCTTTAAGAAAGCAGATCTGCTACTCCAGGAAGGCCTTCAG